>APFE030258927.1:86883-161385 GCA_000404065.3 Pinus taeda
GATACCATACAAACTGATTTTGTTCCAAATATAAAGTTGCAATACGTACCTTTTGTGTGTTTTTCACATTATTGAGATTGAAAAATTGCTCCATCTGTAATATCCATGTTGCGGGATCCTTCCCATCAAACTTTCTCATATCAATTTTTGGAATATGATGGGTCTTTGATCCCACATTAGAGTGTATGGAATCATGATTAATATTTCTTTTTTTCTCATCATGAGTTCCCTTTACTACCCTTTCACCCTTAGTGATCATTTCTTGTAGCAACTTATTCATATTTATCTTCAATTCGTCCATGTCTGTCTTCAAATCCGTCTTCCAATCGTCCATGTCTGTCTTCAAATATGTCTTCCAATCATCCATCTTAGCTTCCATGCCATTCATCTTAGTTTCCACGCCCTTTATCTTAGATTCCATGCCATTTATCTTAGCTTCTGTTAGCTTTTGTGAGGCTGACATTTTTTGCACTTGGTCTTGTAATTTTGATATATCATGTAGCATTTCTTCCTCTTCTTCATGAGTTGTGCTAGAGCTTTCAGGTTCCTTACTAGGTGTTTGCATTTTCTTTCCTCGAGGCATCAGTTACCGATAATAATGCTCTACTAGCCCTTTTAATTCATTAAAAATAAATTTTCAAACCAATCTTAAGCAAAAATTTAAAAGAATCTACACACCTTTTTTTCTTTGTAGGAGCTCGATATTGACTCTGATGTATCTATGTACTTTCAGAACATCCAGTTCTAAAATTGCAACCTGTGGTAGCCCTCTGTGTCCTCTTTCCAATGCCACTAGTCTGATCCAAATTGGATTCTCCAACGATGAGTTATGCGAAATCTCCCACAGTGACTTGATTATAGACTAGTTCAGTAGACCCAAACTTGTATGACGTGCCACGAGTCACTGCTTTGAAATTTAGCTCTAAAAAATATACAGAAGAAACTAAAATCCATCCTCTTTCTGTAACTTCTTATGAAATTGAAATCCAATGCTCAGAGAAAAAGTTATGATGATTTTCCCCAGGTCACCTGTTTGGAATTTAATTTAGGAGTCTGCAAAAAGACTAAATTCCTCAGATCATATCTCCGCAAATATAGCACAAAAAGCTCTGAAATTTGGATCCAAGATTTAGAACGATGTCTTCTCAAATGGGTTCGTTTTTCAACTTCTGAAATATCGCAGAAAAAAAGTTATAGCGAAAATTCCACAATGTCCTGTTTGGGGCAGCGAAACCCTAGAATCCAAAGCTCTGATACCAAATGTTATGAAACTAGCTCAAGAAAAGATAGAAAAGATAGATCAACGCCTTAGAATTCTGCCTCTTCGAGGGGGAAACCTCCTTTACATTACATAAATGAACAAATTCTTAGATGATTCAAATGACAAAACCTCCTTTCTATATATAGGAGTCTAAGGAGTCACAATATAATGAGCCGACCTAACAATAATAATATAAAGTCACAAAAATAACAATAGAGGGATTCTATGGGGCACAATAATAACAATATGGGGACAACAGGGGCACAACAATATTAATAAGGGGTATAAATACAATATTAATGGGGCAATCACTAGTATTATAGGGACCCAACACCTTCAGTACCTTGACACTTGCATACATCAATAGTAGGTTTCTCACTTCTAGCGATAGGTTGACATCACTAGCCTTTGACTGTAAGAATTTGTATGGTGTTCGACATCAAATCATTTATTCACACCATGTGAAATGTACTGTACTTCCTTGAGGGTCATCATCATTATTGGTGATTTCTCTCGCATCCGTTAACATCTTACATCACTAGCTGGTAATTAGACGATGTCTTCCCATGTCCGACTTCGGATCATCTATTCACATGGTTAGACTTGTACTTGAGTGAAATATTGAATGAGATTGAAGACCCCGGATCTAGTTTCATCTATCCAGGCTGAGATATTTTTAGGAGTACTAAATCAAAAGTAAAATGCCCTTACATTCATGGTCATCCATTCATGGGTCTATATCTGTAGATGACTATATTTGTACATGTAATGAAAGTTTATAAACTGAGCATGGGTATGTCTTTCCTCACGAGTTCATGAGAAAAATCAAATTATCATGATATATGTATTGTAATTGATGTAGGTCACCTTCTGCTTCGAAACCCCCTCTCCAAATGGTAAAGAATTTCACTCGACATACATATTTACGACTTCATGCTTTAGGGGACAACTGTTACAGATCCATTTGGGCACATAAACCCCAACTTATAGATTAGTACTATTAGGGCCCATAAAACCCTAATTCAGTTGTTACACGCCCCAAATGAAGTCAACCACCAAAATTCCTCCTTCCTAAGAGATTCCATGACTGAAATCATCCAAAAACTACCTCTAAGAAGATCAGCGCAGGCAAGCCTTCATCAGGGTGCACTGCAGTGCAATCCAGTACACTGTCTGGGTGCTATGCAGCACACTTGAGCCCTCTTTGGCTTGTGCTGGGTGGATTTGAGTGAAATTTCATTGGGGTTTGGGAATATTTCCATTGCATTGGATGCACCTATAATTTTCCCAAGTTTATCTACATCTTTGAGCTCGAATTTGGATGAGGTAGGGAGTTAAGGAACATCAATCCGTTTATCCCTTCCCCCATGGAACTAAATTCTAAGTTGGGGAGGGCATTCATTATGACCATTTATGGCATAACTTCCTTCATTCACGTATAAAAAGAACACTCATCTAAGTGATCAGGGGCTGGAAATCATTGAATTATAGGGAGATGCTGTTAGTATGAGACTTGAGTTGGTTTCAAGTATTGTAATGATGTCAAAATGTCTTGCTTGTTATGAGGAGAGGATGGGATTGAATTGGAGGAGTGATACTGAATCAAGCAAATTGGGTTGTAACTATTCCTTTTACTAATAAAGTGTTCAAAGCTTTTTCCATATGTTTGTATTGTCCATTGATGCTTTCATATGTGTATTATGAACTTGATTCCATTCTATGTTTAATCAATAGATCATTATCACATGCTTTGATCGGTTTTTCTCTTCTGTCTGTGTGCAGGTACTTTTCAAGCAGATTAAGTATGGAAAGGAGCGATGGAATTGGTCAAGGGAGATAGGGAGTAAGTGAAAGCTACAGGTAGGCTTCTTTACTTTCTTATTTAATCTATTGGTTGTAGAAAAGGTAGAGAATGATTTGCACTATTGTGCTAGACTTAGCTACTAGTCTAGGGGTTTAAGCGTTTATCCGTAGAAACCACTTCCCAAAACAAGTATTGCCACTATTTTATCTACCCTGAAATGTCTAGCGACCTATTGGCTTAGTGGGTCATGACCCAGGTTCAGAGTGAGTTGTGCCAAACAAATCCCTACACTACTGGCCCTTTCAGCATCAGTCCGTGGAGCGGTGATTGAAGTCTCACCCGAAGCAGTATGGGGTGTTGCTGGAACCAAGTTTCCACACCCAGAGATCATCGTGATGTTGTTTTGTGCCCTAAATATGCCTTTGTGTAGATCGATAAGCGCTTATGGCTTATCGATATAACTTCCTTCAACCAGCCTCTAGGCCTCTGCGAAGGTCTATGACTATCTTTTGTGGACCTTGAACAAACTAATCAGCTACTTATGCACACCAAAGATTGTTCTTAACCCAATAATTACCCTGATCGGCTTAAGTGTTCGATAACTTTCACATACAACAAGATAATCTTCACGTAAATAATTAACAATAATTGCATTCATATAATAATATAAATCGTGTAAGATCACGCATCAATACATCATTATTTCATAAGCCCAAAATTCATCACAACATAAAGCACATTCATTCATAACAGAAGTAAATAGGAAAGACATAGGAATTTCTGCAATAATCTATTTTATTAATACTCAGTTCAACTTACAGACTCACAAATTCCCTCCGCACTTAGTTGCAGACTCTACTCTAGGCCTTTGCGCACATAGTTGCAGAGCCTTCCCTCCACTCTAAGATTCCTATGATTTTTCTTCTACTGACTCATTACATTCATCCTCTTCCTTTTTTCTTATACATCCTGAGACACACCTACTTATACAATCCCATGGTCCACAGACCATGTGTAGATCTTCAAAAGTCAACTAAACTTACATAAAAGAGGGTAAAACCCTTTTTGACTCTTTAATTCTCTACGCGCTCCGTGACCACAACTTGTGGAGACTTTACATCTTTATACAACAAAACTTGCGATTTTGCCCCAAAATTGACCTTAGGGGACCCCATCCCAATAAGCCCCCAACAAAAGGATCGTGACTCACCCTTGAGTCACCCTGCAATCACGGAGATCTTACTGCGAAGATCCCCCTACTCCACTTGGGAAACTTCTACTTCAGCCATGCTCTACGTGGCTGCTTGCTTGATCTGCTCTACCAGCTGCTCTATGGCTGGTCTTACACTGTCCTACTGGATTTTCTGCTGCGTACTCTACAAGTTCACCAATTTCTCTTGAATATTGGCGGAGACGATGTAGGCTTCATCCAACCAGGGCCCCAATCTGGCCTTGAGAACGACCTTTTTCCTCTGTGTTGTTTCCACATGTGTAAGCAGCTGCTTCACCTCCTGCAGCTTAGCAAGGCATTGTCCTGTAGCAATAGTGCATGCCGTCACCCTCACTTCATCATATTACTGGTGGAGATTGCAGACTCCTGTATTCAAGACCTGTAGGGCCGTGACTACCTCCATAGCTTGCTCAAAAAGTGCAGTGCATTCCACCATTGGGACATCCACTGTCATGAGTCCCTCCTTTATAGTAGCTTCGCATTGTTCCCTTACCTCTAGGGGAGTCAAAGGTCGTGACTTCAACTCCAGTTCAGTTATTTTTAGGTTCAGCTCGAACTAAACTCTAGCCACATTCATTTTGGTGTCGCGCATGCTTGCAGCCGACTTTCTAATCTTCACCTCCAAAGGCGCTTCCTCTAGTATATGCAGTTTAGGTATAGTTCTGCAGGTTTCTACCACCATGACTGCAAGCTGGGTGTTCTTTGCTTGAATTTTCTTTTGTTCCTCTAGTGCCTCTGACTTCTCAGCGAACATCTATTCGATGTTTACTCGATACTCACTTATGAGGCTTAGTGCATGCTGCTCCTATGCCCGGAATTCTGTTGTCACACCTACCTGTAGCGTGTGAAGATAATCATTCAGGAGCACATCCAGGTTTAGGATGATGTTCTTCAAAGAATTCCCTATGGTCTTGTCATCGGTCGCCTTTATGCTCAAGAAGCTATTTGGCAGTGCGACTGCCTGGAGATCCAGCGATCAAACCATCTCTGCTGCCTAAGTGGCGCTCGGTGCCAAACTTGTTGATGCATCATTGATCTACCTTGCAACTACTTGGATCCTATTTGTTTGAATCTGAAGCTCATGCATATCCTTCTAAATGGTGCTCAGTGCTTGTTGTTGTTGTTGCTCAAATTTCTTCAATAGTTTTGTCGTGGTATCCCACATCTTGTGACCTATTGCATCTAGGTCACCCTTGTCAAAGTAATTGGATCCAACCACGACTTGGTCGCCTTTGATTTCTTTCATGACCCTTCCTTTCCTTCTTCCTTATACCTTTTAATTCGAAAGGGAGTTCTCTCCTACTCCTCCTAACCACTGCCGCCCTATTTTGACTGCCCCTCCTCCTGTACATGAGGTGAAGGAGACTTACCAATGTGCTCAGAGCCGCACTCTTCTTGTTCATCCTACTACTTTACGACATGCTCTGCTTCCACCTAGGACTTCTCCTTTACCTCTTTTTCAGCTTCTCAACCAACTGTTGGAGCTTATGCTTGGCTTCTTCCTTCTTCTTCTTCTATGTGGAATTGCTAGTACCTGTGGCTAGATTGGACGGAGAGTGCCACTCTATCAACCAACACTTGATGACCTCCTCAATAGCATCATCTGTAGCGAGCTAAGGTAGGTCAAGCCATTTTTTCTATGGATCCTTCCACAACTATATGTATACATGATGGAAGTCAGCTTTAAACTCCATATACCCTGACAATTGCTCAAACACGGTTGGAGACAATTGTGGCTTCTAGTTGATGGTCATGTGAATGCTCACCTCCATCAACACCCAGAATATTTTTGTCTCTGTGACGCGCGTGACGTCCTTTGTTGCCCAGAGTGATGAAAACTTTGTAGCCTTTGGAAAATCCTTATCCACGGGAGGAAACTGGCTGTCCCCTTGCAGATCCCAAGTGATGAGCAAAATGGAGAGAAGTAACCATGAATAGTGGAATGCTTAACTCTAATCCTATGCTTCTCAATAGTTCACGAGGAACTCACTACAGTGGTAGCGCGCCTAGTTGAAATGCACGACCTCTGCACATTGTGCAGCTAGGGAAATCACTGGCATCAGAACTTTGTCCGCATGACATTTTATCATAACTTTTCCCACAAGGATCTGTGTGGAAATATTCACCACAACATTGGTGATTGAGGTGATAGACTACCCATGTGACTTCTTTTTGAACTTGAATTTATCCTTCATTTTCCCTGCAAGGTCATGCTCGCTTGTCTTTCTGCCAAACTCCTTGGCCAGATTCAACCCTGAGTGTGGCAACAATGTGATCTGATGGATCACCATATCAATGATGGGTATTGGCACGCTGAGCCACAAACAACCGTCATGCACTAGGGTTAGCAACTGCTTGATCACAATTAAGTTGATGTTGGAGTAGTGGTAGTGGGGCACCCATAACAGGTTCAACAACCCCGACTGATTCACTCTATGAATCCACTCCACCAGCTCCAGTGCGGTAACGCCTCATTCTTTGTAGAATACCCTATTCATGTAGTTTTCTATTGCCAAGTGGGGGAACCTCTTATGGTATTCCAGGTCCCAATCTTCCATCTTGAGATGGGGAATCCATGCCAAGCATGAACCTTCAAAGGTGATGTTCTCTGGTAGCAGGGGTGTTGAGGAGGAATTTTCCTGCATTTGGGTCCTTAGGGACCTTCACTTTTCCCTTGCGTGGAGTGATATAATGTGACAACTTGGATATTGGATCCACCCCCTTGGTGTCTTTGTCCTCCACGCCCTCTTCAACCACCAAATCCACCACTTTCCCCTTCTCTTTTGTGCTCGATTTTTCTTCCTTTTGGGCCTGGATTGCTACATGCTTCCTCAGAGACTCATACACTGACATGGGATTCTTCTGCTTGTCCTTCTTAGGTTTGGGGACTTCCCTCACAAGTGTAGGCTTTGGCCTAGGTGACCTCGACGTCATAGTTACTGCAGCTGGAGTCTCCATGCTCATCACCTTGACGAGCTTCATCATTGGGTAACTATATGGACCTTAATTCACCTCCTAGCTTAGTCAAATCAACTCTTCTCACAATTTATCACATGTTTTGATTATATTTTGTTTAATGAGATGAGTCAAGTGAGATATCATGCCTAGTGCACTAATGTGCATTGAATACAAGTTGGTGAGAGAAAATCAGGGATTTTGGCAAGATTAAAGGCTAAAACTCGAATGGGACAAGGAAGAGAGATTGTAGTAGGTAAATGCTCCTCATTTACTCCTCCATCATTCAAATATTCCTCCATCAATCACACTAGATTGGAGTACAAGCAGCCAAGTCATGAAGATCAAAAGACAACCAAGAAAGTGATAGTCATAGAGTTAGTTTATCTCGAGTTTGGGAGGCGAGCCTCCTTAGATTTAAGAAATTCGTTGGGGAGTTTAGTTGTATAAATAAAGAGGCCTAGAGCCTCATTAGGATTCAAATGTTTGCTGTAAAAACACTAGTTATTTTTGAGCTCCAGACTTGTGGAAGACATTGCTATGTAATTTCCTGAGAATGAGATTCTTCTTGATCCAGTACTGAGTTAACTCAGAGGGCTGAAGCTCTTGGGTTAGGGCCCAACCCTAGCAGCAAAGGCTCCTCTTCTTGTATTCGTATGCTTAGATTGATTTCATAGATTCATGGTTAAATTGTCCTTAGAAGAATTTCATTGCAAGTAGTGTAAATTTGATTAGTTTGCTTCTTTTTGTGCTTTACTTCAGCAGTAGTTTAGAAGAGATAAAGAACTCCTATGCAGTCCCAAAAAGAAAAAATTCTACTTTCTCATAAAATTTAGAGTTTTCTATACTTCAACCAGCATTTGATCAAGTTGCAAGAGTAGGAGCTAGTCATCATTTCTTCTAGCTTTAGCCTTACAATAGATCTCATCAATGATTCCATCTTATTCGACAAGTTTTCCTCATGCATGAAGTAGACAACTTGCTCATTAAACTCTGTTTTCCTAGCTTATTGAAATTCTCCTTGTTTACATGATTTTTGGGCAAATATCAATGTTTGATGTAGTGTAGGTGTTTCAGAAGTAAAGAGAGATCTCATAGCCAACAACCTCCTTCTAACTTCATCCATCCATGATCATCCCTTTCTTTCACTAATACCCTCACCAATTTCATCATTTTATAAGGAAGCTTCTCCAAGCATGTTGAGCAAATCCAACCATCTCCCAACCTTGGTTTTGAGTTCTAAGTGATCCTATGCATTTTCTTGCTTCATTCCATCCACCAACCACCTTCCCTAAGCCTTCCATCACCTTCAACACCCATCATTTTGCTCTCGGTTGTATCTTGTAGAAATACAGGGAATCCTGTAGGTTTTTAGGAAATCTTGTAGGTTTTCCTATAGTGGCTTGTTTTGAGGCTGAATTGAGGGAAAAGCCTCTAGGAAGCCAAACAATGTCACCTAATGGTCTCCCAAACCTTCCAACCATCCACCAACATTCCTAAGCCACCTGCCACATCGCCAAAAGAGATTAGCTTTCACACTCTTCCATAAAAAAGATAAAAAGAAAAACATATTTCTTCTAGTCATTTACATGCACAATAGTAATGTTTGATGTTTTGAACTTACATGCTTAGGACAATAGAATTTCATACATGTTAACTTAGCATTCTTTCTGAAGCATAGTCTCTAAGAAGTTAGTTAGAAAATGGTGTGACTTTAGCATTGGATTTCAGTATTTTTCTTTATTGCAATAGACAAGCTTTATATTAGAGTAGATTTCTCTTTCCCTCCTCAGTAATCAAGCTTCTTCTGAATCCATAGAAGTCTGGCTTGAAAAACCCTAGTGGTCTCTCACCAGCTGAACAATGAAAAAAGGGTAGAACCATCACTTTTACTTGTGTATACAATATTGTCACCTCCAAGTTTGTACGAACCCCGGGTTGATAAAGTAAAGCTAGTAGCCCCAAGAGTTGCAACATTTTTGCTGCGATACTAGTGCTCATCACTTTTTGGCACAGTTGCTAGGGAGGTGTCTGAGTAGTATGTGATTACTGCTTTCTTTTTTCCATTTCTTTCTTCTGATATTCTGCTACTAGTTTCATTTCTGCAAGAGTAATTTACTTTCTTTCTTTTCCATTTTGCATTATTTTCTTTCTTTTCCATTCTCCAAGTAATATTCCATTAAAATAGGTAGTTTTCATTCAGTTAATTAATTTTCATTCAATCTGCAATTTCAATTTTGCAATCACTTTCAAAGTTTGAAAAAACTCAAAAGAAAACAAAAAAATGTATTTCATGCCTCATAGGAATAGGGATAACCTAGGGAAATTTTTTCCAAATACCCCCACTGCTTCAAACATCCAACCTTTCCTCTTCTTCGGTGGATGTGAATTGGAGGTACCCTTAGGTGAGTAACCTAAAATATTTGAGGAACCTACAGGGGAAGAAGAAGAAGAAGAACTGATTCCTACTGATCCAATGGCTGAAAATATAAATGACAGAGGAAATAGAGAAAGAGTTGAGGGTGCCTTCCCCATCAAGGAAACCAATGAGGATAATAAGATGAAGAATATAAGCCCCTCTGCCCTTCCTCATTTCCATGGCTTGACCACAGAAGATCCGTTTCTCTCATATGCCAAACCTATGACTACACCAATGATGAGTAGAAGTTGAAACTATTCCCATCCACTCTCAAGGATGCAACTTTGCACTGGTTCATGGGTTTACCTGGGGATAACATCACCACTTAGGCTCAGATGCAAAAAACCTTCAATAACAAGTATCGAGACTACTGTAGGTCTAAAGTCATTAAAGAGGAAATTTTTAGGATGACCTTAGGGCATGATGAATCCCTAGAGGATTATGAAGAAAGATACTAGCTTAGCTACAAAAGGTCCAGGTGCACACTTGACCTTGAGTCACTAAAGCTAGTCCTTCTTAGAGGATTAAGGGAAGATCTTCTCGATACCCTAAATGTGTTAGTAGGAAGGGACATCTACCAGTTACCCTATGAGGATATCAAGACAGTCTTTAGAAACCATTCTAGGGTAGCTAGGAAAATGGGTAGGGGTAGTCAACCTATGGTTAGTCCATCCTCTTCCAATGCATCTATCAAGGGTGAAATTGGAAAAATGCTGGAGAATTTCAAGAGTGAGATGCTGCAAACCCTTTCCATATAGATGGAAACTATGCACATTAAGGGAAAACAGGAGGAAGCATAGAGGGACTTAGCCATTTTCTACCCTAGGTGCACCAGAAGGCATCCTAGGAATGAATGTCCATTGAATTCAATTGAAATTTGTTCAGTCTATGAAGAAAACCACTCCACAGACAAGTTCCCTTCTCTACCTGGACTAAAAGTTGTATAACAAGGAGCTGAAGGGGTAACCGAACAACTCTTCTACATAAACCAAAGGAGATCCCATGGACCTAGGCCATACTAGCAGGGTATGCAAGGGTCATCCCATACATACTAAAACCCCATCCAGACCACATCCATTCCCTCTTGGGGACCCCCTGGTCATCCTTCCTGGTCTACACCTCCTCCTTGGTCCTTTGCACCTTAGTATCATTCCCATCCAACCAGCCAATCATTTCAACCATATGCTCCACCACAACCTCAATGGAATGGATCTCCCCAAGCGTGGAGGCCCCCATACAACAATGTTCCAACTTTATTGCCTTCACCACCTGCTCAACCACAAATTTTACACTCTGCTCCACCTAAAGAACCCCAGATGCCTACCTAGCCAAATCCAAACCCGAACAACATACATGCACAACCAGTATACAATAGAGAGACATCATATCCAGATTATGTTGAGGAAATTCAGGAAATCAGCTTGAGATCTGGGAGAGTACTCCGGGACAACCAACCTCTACCTCCACCTAGGGAAGTTGAGGAAGAAGGAGAGGAAAGTATGCCTAAAGTAAATCCACCACCCTTTCCTGAGAGATTAACCCAACCACTCCAGCCTACCCTAGAAGAGACTGAACTTCTGGGAGAATTGAAAAATCTATGTGTCAAAATTCCACTTCTCCAAGCTATAAAAGATGTTCCTATTTACAACAAGTTGATCAATGAGAAGTGGTTCAAGCATCCATGGAGGTGAAGAAGAAATGCCCCTACCATTAATGTCATTGGACAACTATCTGAATTAATGCTGGGACAAGTAATTTGTCTAAAGTATTTGGACCCTGGAAGCCATGTAGTAGATGTGCATATCAATGGCACCATTGTCCAACACACTTTGATTGATCTTGGGGTTGCGATTAATGTGATGACCAAGGACACCATGCTCAAGCTCAACCTCCAGGGTTCATTGAGAAAGACCACAAAAATCTCGTAACTTTCAGACCGTTCCACAATGACCCCTAAGGGGATTGTGGAGGATGTGATGGTCTCCATTGAATCTTGGAAATACCCTGCAGATTTCCTAGTTCTGTAGCCTAAGGTCAAGCTTACTGCTTACACTCTCATCCTTGGGAGGCCTTGGCTAGCCACTGCTGATGCCTACATTAGCTGTAGGGCTAGAGATATGACTATCAAGAATGGGGATACGTCCAAGTAGTTAGTCCTATATCCCCCTGCTTAGCCATATATATAATTTGACTTACCTTTATGGCTAGAAGAGGAGGAAGAAGATGAAGTTTATTTCGCCAACTCTATACCTTAGAAACAACCATGGGAGGGGGACAACCAGATGAAGATGATTTGATTGAACGCATACTCTAAAGTCCAACTCCCAGTCTATTTTGATTAAAAGAAGTAGTAAATGAAATGCAGAACAACCATCAGATTGATCTATGCTTAGCCGATTCCAACCCTATCTGTGTCAAAACCATAGAATTCAGCCCTGAGAGAACTTTGAAAATCAACCCATCTCTTTCTGTTCACCAAGAAGAAAATTTGTGCAACATGCTAAAGGAACACCTGGATTCCTTTGCTTGGAGTTACAAATAAATTAAGGGAGTGCACCCATCGATGCATACTCACCCCATTTATATCAAAGAAGCTTGCAAACTAGTCTGACAACCCCAAAGGAGGATGAATCCATCTCTCAAAGATATAGTCAAAGAAGAAATTTAAAAGGTGCTAGATGCAAGATTCATTTACCCTATATTTGACAGTGAGTGGGTCTCTCCTTTGGTGTTGGTTCCAAAGAAAAATGGTAAGTGGAGGATTTGTGTAGATTACAAAGAGTTAAACAAAGCCAAAAAGAAGGACCATTTCCCTCTACCTTTCATCGACCAAGTGCTAGATGGCCTGATTGGGAAAAAGTTTTTCTCTTTCCTAGATGGATTCAACGAGTACAATGAAATCTAGATCAGCCTGGAAGACCAGGATAAAACCACCTTCACTTGTCCTTGGGGTACTTTCACCTATAGGGCCCTTGGCCTATGCAATGCTCCTACCACTTTCCAAAGAGCAGTCTTGAGTATCTTTGCCGAGTTAGTCAATGATGTATTAGATATTTATATGGATGATTTTACACCTTATGGATGTGATTTCCAGGAGGCTCTGTCCAACTTAGGTAAGGTGCTGGAAAAATGCATTGAAATGAACCTGTCTCTTAGCCTCGAAAAATGTGAGTTCTTAATAACTACAAGGACTGTGATAGGTCATTTAATATCCTAGCAAGGACTGTAGGTGGACCCAAACAAAATAGCTATCATCCAAAGGGTCCCACCTCTACAAAATCAAAGAGATGTCAGAAGTTTCCTAGGGTTAGCTGGATATTATCGAAGGTTTATAAAAGACTTTAACAAGTTAGCTTCCCCTTTATTTGGGTTGTTGGCCAAAGACTCTGAGTTTGTATGGTCAAAAAGATGTCAAGAGGCCCTAGACACCCTGAAGGACAAGTTAACCACTGCATTGATTCTTTGAGGCCCAAATGGGCCCTTGCTTTTCATATACATGCTGATGCGTTACACAAAGCCATAGGAGCATCTCTAGGCTAGATAGATGATAAATTGCCTTATGTCATTTACTTTATCAGTAAGAATCTGTCAAAGGCCGAACTGACTACATAGTGACCAAAACGGAGCTCCTAGCTATTGTGCATTCATTGAAAAAATTTAGGCATACATTACAGGTTATCAAACACTTGTACATATTGACCATGTTGCAATCAAGTATTTAATGAATAAACCTGATGTGAATGCCCAGATTATTAGATGATTACTTTTATTACAAAAATTTGATCTAACCATTGTTGATAAGCCTGGCACTGAAAATGTTGTTGCATATTTATTTTCCAAATTAACTTTGCCTGCAGGTGAGGAAGGAATGGTTGATGATCAGTTACCGGATGAACACTTATTCACCATTTCATTTCTCTCTCCATGGTTTGCTGATGCAGAAAACTATTTGGTATCTGCACAGTTCCCATTGAATTTGTCCTCCAAAGAGAAAAACAAGATTGTGAGGAAGAGCGCCCCATTCACTTGGATTAGGGGAAACCTCTTCAAAATAGGCCTGAATCAAATTTTGACAATATATGTCAGGGAGGAGGAGGTCTTTGACATCCTTTTGACCTATCATGATGGGCCTTGTGGAGGTCACTTTGCAGCAAAGAGGATAGCATTCAAGGTGTTACAAGCTGGTTATTATTGACCCACTCTTCATCAGGATGTGAAAAGATATACTAGTCAATGTGATCGGTGCCAAAGGATGGGAAAGCCTGCTCCAAAGGATGAAATGCCGCTGCAACCTCAAGTGACTTTCGAGCCATTTGACAAGTGGGGCATGGATTTCATTAGACCTATTGACCATCCTTCCAAGCAAAAGCAATACATCATTGTGTGCATTGACTATATGACTAAGTGGGAAAAAACCAAGGCAATCAAGGCAACAATAGAGGAGAAGGTGGCTGTGTTCTTAAAGGAAAATGCCTTTTACAAGTTTGGGTACCCTAGAGAACTGGTCACTAATCAAGGTAGCTAGTTTACAACCAACATGATTGAAGACTTATTAAGCCAACTCAAGATCAAGCATTGGACCTCCACTCCCTATCACCCACAAGCTAATGGGAAAGTGGAGGTGACCAACAGAATGTTGGAGGGCATCCTAACCAAAGTGGTTAGCAATAGCAGAAAAGATTGGGCAGATAGACTAGTTGAGGCCACCTAGGCCTACAATACCACCTAGAAGACCACCAATGGATTCACACCCTATGAGTTGGTCTATGGGAAAAAGGAGCTGCTTTCCATTGAATTTGAGTACAATAGATTGAGGATGGCAGCCCAACTAGATCTAGATATCTGCAGTGCACAAAAAGAGAGATTGCTCCAGTTGAATGGGTTAGATGAGTTCAGAATGTAGGCCCTCCTACACACAGAGGTAACTCAAATTTAGAGGAAGATCTGGCATGAAAAGAACATCAAGGAAAAGAAATTTCAAGAAGGTGATTGGGCTTTGTTATATGATTCCAGATATAAAGACTTTAAGGTCAAGTTAAGGACTAGATGGTTAGGGCCTTATGTCATAGAGAAATGTCATGATAATGGTTCAGTGCAGATCAAAGCCATAGATGTAGAGGCCATTCGTTTACTTGTTAATGGGAACAGATTGAAAATTTACAAAAGGTCATCATCAAAGCAAGAGCTCATTGATGGTATCAACAAAACAGTGATGGTGATGGAGCAAGTCTCAACTCCCACCTCATCAAGTCCCTCAGAAAAAAAAAAGGAAAAATGAGGAGACTTAGGTGAAAACCTCCATGAGGCGCCTGAGTCCCACTATTGGGTTGAAAACCTCTTGAGGTGGCCCAATGGTTTCAAAAATAAAAAAAAGAGAGAAATAAAAAGATCCCTGGGTGAAAACCTCTTTTGAGGCACCCAAGGCAAGCAGCTAGGATGAAAACCTCTTGGAGGTAGACTACTTGTTCAAAAAAAAATATAAATAAAAAGGAGAAAAGAAAAATTCTGAAAATATTGTTTGCAGGTTAGCAGGAGGACGATTAGAGAAACAATAGAGAATCAAAAGGGAACTATTCAGTTCATATTTTATTTCTCCATTCATTATCCTTCATCATTCCACCATTCCTTTCATTTTTTCACTCATTTGCCTCAGTTTGCAAGGGTTCTGTGTTTTCTACAAGATTCCTTGTAAACCTACAAGATCCCCTGAAAACCTACAAGATGATCATGTAGAAATTACAGTGGCTTGGGAATCCTAAAGGAAGTAACCCTAGAGCAAGGAAATGACTTTCCCATGTCAAAGAAATAAATTCCTACATCACCATCTCATTACCACACCTCTCTCAACCTTGATCACCCCTGCATTCATAAAAGAAACCAGTTTCAAAAAATTTACAGTTGTCAAGAAAAAAACATAGAGAAAAAGATAAAGACAAAGAGAAAGGGGACAACACCTAATTATTTTTTACCATTCACAAACCCCTATACCTCCTCTCTACCCATGCTAATCATCCTCAGGTGTCAACAGTAGAATATGATTAAATGTTTTGAGGGAGAAGCAGCTAAAAGACATCCTGTAGGAAATCCTGTAGCAGTCTATCGCACAAAACATAAATCATAGGTTGTAGCAAGCTTCAAGCATGGAGATCTAAAGGTAGAAGAAGCTCCTCCAGATCTTGGCAGTAGAAGCATCATCATCATCATCAACAACAGGTACCTGCACATCAAAGAAAACCATCAAAGGACAATAAAAAAAAGAGAGGAGAAATCACATGCAACCAACACATAGCAAATACCTAATTTCTTTAACAAATGCAACAAGGTATTGTTATCACAGGTAAGTGTCTCGCTTCCACTCTCTCATTTGTATAATGTGATCAAAATATGTAAAATTTGTGAAGGATTTGGTTTATAAGTGAAAGGTGTCCAGTTAACGTGGCCACCTTCGCTCAGTCAATGAGGACAAAACAATTAGTCCTCACACAAGTGGCATTAGTCAAGTCAAAGAAAAGGAGGATGAGGTCGAAATCAGGTAAGACTACGAATTCCCGAAGTGGGAGTTGATTACGAGGTGAGGAGAATGATGATGTGGTAGTGGGAGCAACGGTCCAAAAATAGATATTTGTACTTCAGTTACCAGAACACCACCTCACTCGAATCAACCATAAGAGGAAATAAACATTGATCCCCATGCATAGATGCATTTTCATTCTCGAGGCTCACACTAGAAAAGTCGCTCTCAACCCTCCAATAGTCTATAGGAGAGGTAAATTTCATTTTTTCCTACGCAGGACCACCTACAGGATCCTACAGGGTATCCTACAGGATCCCATAGGAATCCTATAGGTGTCAGGCAGTCTACAAGATTGGTAGTGTGCAATTGAAGAGGGAGAAAAGTAGGGGTTGGATACATCAAGCATTATAAGGAGGTAGGATCTACATTTCCTCCTATTTTTCCAAGTGAAAGGAACAAAAAATCCTCTATTTTGTTGAAATTGATTGCAGTAAAAGGGAATTGTATCCACAGAAATTTCAGTTCAATTTGCTGCTTCATTAAAATTTTGTATCAGACATATATACCCCTCCATCCATCAGCCAAAATGATAGGGGGGGTTTAATAGAAGGGAGCCCATCAACATTGTGAGTATTCACCAACACACTCTTGTGTTAGAAATATTCGGAAGACATAATTGGATGGGTTTCTTTGAGAAATTAAGGGGGTATGATGATGAGGTAGCCAGACATTTCACTCTCTCCCTCATTCCACTAACTAGGACCCATGCCACTGTTGTGGTGAGAGGCCTCTCCAAAGAGCTCACCCCTGAACTCATAAGAAGAATTACCACACTCCCCTTAGGAGTTCCTTGGATAAAGGAAGACAAGGGAAATAGCCAAACTGTAAAGAAGAAATTCTTTTTAGAGGTTGAGGAGGTCATGGAAGACAAAAAGGGAGTAAGAAGAGCAAGCCTACCATACCCCTAGAATGAAATAATCTACCACCTTATAAAATATATATCATGTGAAGGTAGGTATAGTGTGGTATATGGATACCACTTTAGGCTTCTCAAATAATTGAGGTTTGGAGCAAATACACCTCCTCACCATAGACTCAACATACCCTACTTCCTTCTTCAATCACTGATAGATATGAGCATGAAGGTGAAGGAAGGAAAGTACCAACAGCTGGCCCATCATGGGTTAATTAGACTCATCATAGAATATGCCCTCCACAACCTTAGAATTCCTATCACATGGGCATTTTTGAGAGACATGCAGAGAGAGGAGGATATAAAAGCCCTCGAATAGGAAAAGAGCCCTACTTCCAATGAAACAGATGAAGAAGAGATTGAAACAGATGAAGAAGAAGCAGATAGGGAACAAGAGGAAGAGAAAGAGAAGGAAAGTGGTGAAGAAATAGAAGAAGATGCCAAGTAGGAAACTTATGAACAAGGTGAGGAACTAGAGGGAGAAGAAGAGGAGAAAGACAAAGATGAAAAGGGCAATGGAAAAGAGGAGGCAAAAGGCAAGGAGGAGTCACCCAGGGTGTCTCCAAAACCCATTGAGAAAGAGACATCAACTGCCCTCACTTCCCTTAACACCCCTAACAAACAAAAAGGCAAAAGATAGAGACAAACTCCTTTGTACTTTAGAACAAGAAAAAGTACAAGAATAAGGCAGGGAAAACCTCAAAGTCCCACCAAGGTTCCCATTGTTATTAAAGACTCACCTAAACAGAAGGAGAAGATGGATCCTCTTATACAAAGTCAAGGAGAAGGATCCTCAGGAAAAACCTCCCCTAAGTCTCCTATCACTTATGTGAGAAGGCCTGTGACTAGATCTACCTTGTCCAAGGGAAAAGTGTTGGCCAGCGGATCCCCCCATAACGGATTGTTGGGGCTTGTAGCTCGAATTTTGGTTAAATGTAATGTAAGACCCCAGAAAATGTGAGCATGGAGTGTGAGAGTTTAGGGTTTTCCACACTAAAATATTGTAATTTAATATAGAATGGGTTGGCCTACCCATGGTCCGCAGACCATAGGAATGTATAAATAGAGCGAGGTTCTGAGGGTAGAAGGTAGCTTTAGAGGTGATCTAAGTATTATGGGTTTTTGAATCTGATATTCACTCTGAGTTTGTAAGTTTGAGTCTTGGGTTGTAGGAGTAGGAAGAGGCTCTGCAACTGTGTGCACAGAGGCATGGTAGAGTCCACAACTGTGTGCGTGGACCCCTGCACGTGAGTGCGCAGGGTGGAATTTGATTGTACTGGAACAAAAAGTTAATAAAATCTAAGTTGATTCTAAAGTATTGTGCATCTATTCGTAGATCTATATTTTTATGCATTTCTTTACTCTTTATGGTTGCACGCACTAGTGATAAATGTTGAATGACTTATCAAGATTACTAGGCCCACAAAATTAAGTCAGATTTATAATAATAGCACAGTAAAGGTTAGAGGATCTATATAGTGCCCCTTCGTGTTCTGTAGAGAGCTACACAAAGGTCAGACAGCTGCATGGAGCTGCACAGGTGCACAGGATCGGTTCACGACCTTTCCAAATCTCATCAAGACATCCCTAGGGTGTGGAAACCTGGTTCCAACACCCTCCCATACCACCTCAAGTGAGACTTCAGTTAGTGCTCCATAGATTGTTTCCAAAAGGGCTGGTAGTTTCAGGATTTTTTTAGGTAAATCACTTCTGAACCCGGGTCAGGCCCCAACAAGCCAACAAATGGTTTCGTTGTTGGGACCGGGATCTGCCTAAGGGATGTCTAATGTCGTAACACTAGAACCCTAGGAAGAAAGAAATTGAAGAGTGGTTGGATCAGAATCTTCACGAGTTTGTGGCATAGGAAATTAGAACTCCACAAATATCCGAGAAGAGGTGGCTGGATCACTACACATATACAGAAATCCATGAGATCTTCTTCGCATCCTTCTCTTCAGAGCTGTATGATTGGATTGCAAGGTTAGCCGACAACCAGGGAAGGTATAAGCTCGATCAACCGATAGTGTGGCCTTTGGAGCTAGTGTGCAGACTAGAGGCATTAGAAAATAAGACTATGCGGGTCGTGGAGCACTGGCTCGATCGGATAATAGGGGGATTTATCACTAATTTCATGATAGATACAACCGTGAGCTATATCAATGTAGAATGACGTTTTCTCAAGGGGCCACGAGGTAGGTACATCAAATCCATGAATACCTGGATTAAGATGATGTTATGTGAAAAGTGAGTTATGGGAATACATTAATGATTGGAACGACGTGGAGTGGAAGGATCTACAAATGGATTGAAGGATTAGGGAATAGTCCTTTAATTTCACCTTCGCAAGAGAGCGAGGAAGAGCATGCTTGGGTTTCTCCGAGAAGTGCGGTCAATTTGATAAGGCATCGCATTCCGTAGTTATCATCTCCACTTATGCCATCACTTGCTTCACCTCCTTCACTTCCATCTTCACCCACACCACCTCCACCAAACTAGCAGTTCAGTATGGCGAGTGTGATTAAGCTAACCGTGTTCAGAGGAGTCAGAAATGAGGACCCAGATTAGTTCTAGTTCATGGTAAGAGTAGTGTGGGAAGTACAAAGGGTTACATATGATAACATTAAGAAGGCTACATTGGTAAGCACACTACAGGATCATGCGTTGACGTGGTATATCAAGCACTCAAATGATCACCCGAGTGTAGGAATAATGGAGATCCAGGATGCGTTGAATAAAGAATTTAGCCAGTCGAAATCAGAGGCATAGTCAATCATCGGATTTAAAGAGATCGTGATGCTTCCAGGAGAGACCCCCTGGGATTTGGATCAGAGACTAAAGACTATGATCCATGAGGCTAATATGATGCTAAAGGATGCACAACACTGTGTGTGGTTTGTGGAGTTTTTGACACCACACCTGAGGATGACGCTATCACAACAGAAGCTTTCAACCCAGGCAGAAGCATTAGAGATGGCAATAAGGTTGCATGAAACACCGATACAAGATCCGGGGTTGGGAGTCCAACAAATCTGCATGCAGCTACAGATCCTATGCTTGGAGATGTAGAGCTTGAAGTAGGATAGGGCAACTCAGCCAGAAGTGCGCGAAGAAGTATTGTACATAAAATGTAAAGGCTAGGGCCACGATAAGGATCACTGTCTAGTATTCGCGAAAAACTTGGCAGGAGGGGGACCAATGCCGTTGAGACTAGAGGCATAGGCAGGACCAAGTGCGGCTCCCGCACTATTGTGCACGATCTGTCAGGTGGGAGGAAAGAACACAATAGACAACTGTCAACTGGTGTAGAAGTATATGCAAAGTCCCCAACAGATGTTTTGGAATTTTTGTAGATTGTTGGGCAACGACGAGCATACTTGTCGCAACTACGAGTTAATGATGGAGCGGACCCCAGCATATAGAATGCAAACAGAAACATGAGGCCTTGACCTAGCTATGGGGATGGCGTGTGGTGGATTTCAAGGGCGAGGTCGAGGACGAGGAGGAATGAGGCTAGGGAGGGGCCGAGGACAATTAATCTATTACAATTGCAGAGGACTAGGGCACTACACTCACGATTATACCAACCCAACGAGAATATCTTGTTCATACTGTGAGTAGTTTGATCATGAAATAGTAGATTTTCCTACAATGATTGCGCATACGAGTGAGAAGGGGGTACTTTAGCATAATCCGATGTAGAATATTCAAATGATGAGGTCTAAACCACGTGAATAAGACCCCAACATCAGCATGATGCTCAAAAGTGGCGCGACCATAGGGAGATAAGGGGAAGCAGCCCGAGGAAGATACATGGGTTCGCAAGGCTCCTAAGGAACTTGAGTTTGACTTGGAACGCGCAAAGGAGACGTTTATGGAAGATAAGAAGAGCTTAATGGAGGCCTCTACTTCAGGTAGTAAGGATCAGCCAGAGACATGGATGGATCCTTCTATGCTTACTACCCTTTTAGAGACATGCATGAAACTGTTGCGTGATAATAAGGCAGTTAAAGGACTACAGGAATTGATAACTAGGTGCGCAGGGTCAAGGGAACCGCGTGTAGTCTGGAAACTAGGAAAGCATACATTGCACACTAGGAGGGAGATGAGATTAACGACGTAGATTGTCGAATATGAAATGGATCAGGTAATTTTAGACCTGCGGTCAGATGCAAATGTGTTTCCCATGTTACAGTGGTCCCCTATTTAATTACGGATGGAAAACCAACAAAATATCGTACCTATGGGAAGGGTGCAAGGGTAACAGTGGACATCAAAGGTGCAAGCACACAGATGGACTTCGTGGTAATAGAGATTGTTGATGACAACAACCCTTACCCCGTGTTGCTAGGAATAGGTTGGTCCATTGATATGAATGGAGTCATCAACCTGAAGAAGTGGAACATGATATTCGAGAAAAAGTCCCTACACATAGTCATACCGCTAGATCCAGCCGAAGGAGCGCGCTACATGGAACCGGTGCGCGACGATCGAAGTGACGATGAGCTGGATTGTATCTACAAGATAACTGAACGGGATTAGGATTGGGTGAATCCGACTGTAGATGGAAGAATCTCGTGGGAGCAAATGATGACTAGATCAATGTGTTGCGTGCCAACCCACGCTTGAGATCTACCGACATATGATGGATTGAGAGTGGTGGATGAATTCTTGAGAAAGTTTAAGAGTGCAGTATCGGAGCAACAATAGTTCGATGCATTGAAGTGGGCACCGCGTGTTACACCTACGCGTTGGTGGGGAGCACATCAATGAAGTTTTGAAAACTGGCATGGTTGTAGTAGGATGATGCAACTATGATTTGGAAAACCAGAGCTACGACTAGTAGATAAATACGATGGATTCGATGACCTGTGCACGCACCTTGCAAAATGGACAAAGGCCTACAGAGAAGAGCCTCAGCCTGAATGGGTACACTTATTTTATCACACCCTGGATGTCATACCCATGAATTGGTATACCGAGACAGAACTATGACATGGTACGGGCGAATGGGATGTTTTACGTGAGGGATTTTTGTTAACATTCACATTTGAAGACCAATGGTTGGATACGGTTGATGACGCGCTGCAAGCTGTGAAGGTCGCCATCTTTAAAATACCATAAGAACCACGGGAAGAAGTTCAACCAGCATGGGCAACCGAGTTAAGCCATGCCCTAGAATGTTATACTGTACAAGTAGAGGAAGATGATGATGACCCCCGAAACATTAATATTCTAGAAACTTAAGGGTGTCGTGAAGTTCATGGACCATCAATTGAGGACCCTAACATCATAGCGCCGCTAAAGAAAAAGTAGGTAAACATTGGTATAAATGCATAGACAAAGTACACAATTCTTGGGGACTATTGGGACGATGTGACGGTAGATAAGGTCACCAAGTTACTGCACAAATATCAAGATTTGTTCCCAGCCAAAATCACGGATTTAAAGGGGATCATTGGCAACTTAGGGATGATGAAGATCACTCTGAAACCGGACCTAAATTCGGTTAAACAACAACCTTACCATTTGAATCCGAAGTATAAAGAAAAGGTCTACGAAGAGTTAGACAAAATGCTTGCAGCTAGAATTATTGAACCAGTGGAAGAATCAGACTGGGTGAGTCCTATGGTAGTACAGGAGGAAAACCAGAAGGGTGAAATTATAATTTGCGTGGACCTCAGAAAGCTGGACAATGCCTATGTTCACAATCCATTCCCGAAATCGTTTACAGATGAAGTATTGGAGAATGTTGGCATGCATGAAGCTTACTCATTCACAGATGGGTTCTCAGGGTACCATCAGATCAAGATCGCGATGGAAGATAGGAGCAAGACAACCTTCATAGCCGAATGGGGCTGTTTTCAATACACCATGATGCCCTTTGGACTGAAGAATATATCCACAGGTTCTTAGAGGTCTATTTGGATGATTGGACTGTATTTGGGTTAGTTAAGCACCATATAATGAGTTTACGGTTGATGCTGAATACTTTCCGACGACACCAGATTGCGTTGAATCTCAAGAAGTGCACCTTCCTAGTTCCCTTTGGAAATTTGCTTGGCCATGTGGCCTGCAAACAGGGCCTGATGGTGGATCCTGTGAAGATTGCTGTTATTCTCAATTTGGAAGCACCGCGAAGTGTCAAACAACTACGCGCCACATTGGGGCACACTGGTTACTATAGAAAGTTTATTAAGGGCTATGCACAAATCACAACACCAATGGAACAATTGTTGAAAAAGGATGCTACATATTGTTGGAATGATGATTGTAAGAAAATTTTAGATGTTCTTAAGGAAAACATGGCATCAGCTCCCATTTTGGTCTTCCCAAAATGGGACATCGAATTTCATGTACATGTTGATGCGTTGTGTATCGCGTTGGGCATTGTACTGATGTAGGAAGGCACGGAGGGTGTGGATCACTCGATTGCATTCGTGAGTCGTCAACTGTCCAAAGCTGAAAAGAACTATTCTACTATTGAGCACGAAGGATTGGAAATAGTATACACAATCCAGAAATACTGCCACTATCTACTTGGCGGGCACTTCAAAATGTATATCGATCATTCCGCGTTGAAATACCTGGTGAACAAGCCTGTGTTTGGGGGGTGCATATGCCAATGGCTCTTACTGTTTCAAGAGTATGACTTTGAGGTCATCATAAAGCCAAGATGCCTAAATGCAGGACCAGATCACCTATCATGAATTGAGAATGGCGAGGAGCCAACAAATTTGGAGGAAGGATTACCTGATGCACAACTCTATGCAGTGCGTGTAGCGGATGGCCACTTCGAAGACATAATCCATCTCTTAACCATAGGGACTACACCACAGGGATATTTAGTCTAGCAGAAGAAGGAATTGGTGGTACGTCCGGTGAATTTTTCTTTCATTGCGGGGTACCTCTACGAAATAGGAAACGATGAAATATTACGAAGATATGTACTGGAATTTGAACAAGTGTAGATCCTCGTGGAAGCTCATGGAGGGGCTATAGGAGGACACTATGTAGGATGGGTGATGGCATAGAAGATACTTCACGCTTGGCTATGGTGGCCAACACTACATCAGGATTCGAAAGAATACTGTCGGGCTTGTGATGTATGTCAAAGGATTGGGAAACCATCAAGAAGGGATGAGATGCCACTCAATACATAGATGACACTACAACCATTAGAAAAATGGGCAATAGACTTTGTGGGTCCAATCAAACCTCAGGGGAAGACGGGTGTGCACTACATCATCACCATGACAAAATACCTGACTCGATGGGTGGAGGCACAGCCGGTTAAGGATTGCACGGCTGCTACAACTGCGAAATTTTTGTTCAAAAACGTGTTGACACGGTTTGGGTGCCAGAAAATTTTAATGAGTGACTACAGAATGCACTTCCTATATGAAACTATTAGCGCACTCACTAAGGAGTTTCAGGTGTACCATCAACAAAGTACGCCGTACCATCCACAAAGTAATGGGACAGTAGAAGCATTCAACAAGATTCTGGAGACTGCATTGACCAAAGTGTGTAACATGCAGCGAAATGACTGTGACTTGCACATAACTGCTGTATTATGGGCATACAGAACTACATGCAAGGGTTTGAGGGGTCAGATGCCTTTCAGGTTAGTATGTGGCACAAAAGCAGTCATGCCAATGGAATACATCGTACGCAGTCTGCGGATAGCAGCGATGATAGGCTTGTCGGATCATGAAGCTTTCGAAGAGAGGCTTGCGCAATTGGAAGAACTTGAGGAAGAAAGGTTTCTTGAGGGATTCCATCAGCAGGTATAGAAACAACGCAAGAAAGCTTGGCACGATTGCCATGTAAGTTGCGCAAGTTCAACATAAATGATTTAGTGTTGTTGTATGATAGCAAGTTCGAAAAATTTCCTAGAAAACTCAGAATGCATTGGTTGGGACCATATGTGGTAAATGAGGTCACAGATGGCGGTGCGGTCCAGCTGGTCAAACTCAATAGAGAGCCCTTCCCAGGAAGAGTAAATGACAGTCGACTGAAGCCCTACGTAGGGGGCCAGCTATTTGACTAGCTGAAGAGGAGATAGTCTCACCACTCCATACAGTTGAAAGAGAGTGTGGGACTATAAAAAATCTATTAGGGAGCTACACGACAACAGGGGTGTGCACAAGGTTGGTATGTCACAAGGGTCACGGTCACGTAGAAGGGGCTATGCTGCTGCGCGGATAGACAAGGAAGTGATCGTTGGTGTCATTGTTCATGACTAGATGTCATAGTTAAGGTGAAAAGGAGCGGGTGGTGGGTAATTAAGATACGAATGAAGAGCCAGATTTGGCACGCTCTACCATAAATCTTGCATTAATGACCCAAATAAGGGGAGAACAGTCGAATTTGAATTTCAACAGGCCTATAAATCACAACCGGGCATCCACCAAATAAACCGTGGCATCTTGAAAATTAAGTTATTGCACTATCCAATAGGTATGGACTCGTGAAACTTTGATGCTTTGCGAGTAAGCACAGTGTTTGGAACATTGCCAAAAGAGACACATGACTTTCGGGACAACATAATGTCAACAGCCAAGGACGTCGCACTAAGCTCAATGCCAATGTTGGGAGATGTACTGGAAATTCCCAAACAGCTAGTAGGACCAATCTAGATGTCGCCATGAAACCTAGGGTCTGGTAAGCGATCTATGAAAGATAAGGGCCAGACGGTGAATCTTGAGACAAAAGATGGAATTCTATTTAAAACTTCATCTCTGGGCTGCATGCCCATGACAAAACTTGAAGATTGGGACCTCGCGGATAACAACAACTCTCTTGCAAAAATGCAACACAAGCTTAAGCAGACATTGAGGATACTGAACCAGGGATAGCAAGGTTGCTGCTCTTGCAAAAAAAGTGCACGCATTTGGTATCTCCGCTAGAGCTAAAATCCTATGAGGGGTCGCTTTTTGTTAACCTAGCAAAGCAAAATGAACATCATTAGTTAAGCGAATTAGTAGGGGCAATGGAGCAGGAGCTTGAAGGAGTGTTGCCACAGGCAATGAAGGAGCAACAAATTGTATTGCATCACTCACAAGGATGGCGGACCGTGAAGCTTTAGCAGTGCGACTCGCCACACCGACATCGTGACTCAGGACGAGTCACAATGTTTGTGTTGGGGGCTTTTTGGGCAGTGGATTTTCCCATAATGGATTGTTGGGGCTTGTAGCTCGAATTTTGGTCAAATGTAATGTAAGACCCCAAAAAATGTGGGCATGGAGTGTGAGAGTCTAGGGTTGTCCGCCCTAAAATATTGTAATTTAATATAGAATGGGTCAGCCTACCCATGGTCCATGGACCATGGGAATGTATAAATAGAACAAGGCTCTAAGGGTAGAAGGCAACTTTAGAGGTGATCTAAGTATTATGGGTTTTTTAATGTGATATTCGCTTTGAGTTTGTAAGTCCGAGTCTTGGGTTGTAGGAGTAGGAAGAGGCTCTGTAGCTGTGTGCACAGAGGCCTGGTAGAGTCCACAGCTATGTGCGCCGACCCCTGCAGTTGAGTGTGCAGGGTGGAATTGGATTGTACTAGAACAAATATTTAATAAAAGCTAAGTTGATTTTAAAATATTGTGCATCTATTCGCAGATCTATATGTTTATGCATCCCTTTACTATTTATGGTTGCACGCACTAGTGATAAATGTTGAATGATTGATAAAGATTACTAGGCCCAAAAAATTAAGTCAGATCTATAATAATAGCACAGTAGGTTAGAGAATCTAGGTAGTGCCCCTTCACACTGTGTAGAAACCTACACAAAGGTCAAACTGCTGCGTGGAGCTGCACAGGTGTGTAGGATTAGTTCACAACCTTTCCAAATCTCATCAAGAAATCCCTAGGGTGTGGAAACCTGGTTCCAGCACCCTTCCATACTACCTCAGGTGAGACTTCAGTCAGCGCTCCATGGACTGTTGCCGAAAGGGCTGGTAGTTTCAGGATTTGTTTGGATAAATCACTTCTGAACTTGGGTCAGGCCCCAACAAGCCAACAAAATGACATCCTACAAGATACACATTAGGACCTACAGTAAGCGGACGAAATCCTACAGAAAACTCAAAAATTGGATAAGGAAGGGAGCATGCATCAAGAAACAAAGAAGGAGGATCCAAAGTTAAGGGAACCTAGTCCTCAACGTAACCTTGACTCCTACTACAAATTTATTGAAGGGGGTAGGGTCATTCCACAAAAATTTTCCATCCCATTATTCTTTGAGATTGAGAAAGAAAGAGCAATAAAACATAGATGGATGCATATTGCCAAGTCCAAGGGAGTGGAGGACATAAGCCACATGGAGGAAAATATCAAAGAGATGGGCACATAACGAAGCAGCCTGAGGGATAGAGAGGCCATAATGAAAACTCAGTTGGAGGTAGAAAATGCATGGTTGAAAGAACAATTGCAAGAAAAAGAGAATCAATTGGGAACCATGGCCAGTCTATCTTTAGAGCCAATCCAGTGCAGGATGCCAGCTAAGTCCTATGTGTTATACCTTAAGGAACAGTGACTGTAGTTCCAAATAAATACCCTAGCATAGAGAGGCACTATGCCATTCCAGGATTATAGACAGTTCATTGATCTTTGTTATCAAAGTACATTGGAGGATAGGGCTAAGGTGTCTGAGTTCTACTTGCATAACATGGCCTTGACAGATCTGAATGTGTGGGACAATAATGCAAAACTAGGGGATTTATAGTTGATGGCTTTGGCATCATGGATGAACCATGAAGAAGCAAGGGCTGCATAAATGAAGAAGATATTAGCAAGGGAATAAACAAAGCCTCTCATGATATGAGCTGAGCAGTCAAATCCAATGGATGTCATCAACACACATAATTTAATCGCAAATGATCCTCAACTTGTACCCAGGTATCTTGCTGCCCAAGAGCAAGCAATTACACATTTTGGGGATATGTTCAGGCTATTAAGGGATGACAACATGCAAGCTTGCCAAAGGGAGATGGAATACTTTTCCAAATAATTTGAAATCAGAGAGTACCATTCTCCTCAAACAATGAGAGAAGCACTAAAAAAGACACCCATGTACAAGCAAACCATCCAAAGGCTCAAAGTCAATTGGATTCTCTTGAGACTCATTCCACCACTTCTCTTGGGGATGTTAGAAGGAAGGAAGGAAGAGGAAGACAGAAAGTAATGGGAGGAGATAGAAATGGGGGCATGATTCTATGCACAAGAAGAGGAAACCATAGCAAAAGCATGGGATGTCAGGGAGGCCACTACAACTATGAAAGATATGGATATTCATTGAGTTGCTCAGAGGATGAGAAACACTTTCAGGAGGGGGGTGATGATGAGCCTCATCATTGGATAATCTTATGGACCTTAATTCACCTCCTAGCTTAGTCAAATCAACTCTTCTCACAATGTATTACATGTTTTGGTTATATTATGTTTAATGAGATGAGTCAAAGTGAGATATCATGCCTCGTGGAGTAATGTGCATTGAATGCAGGTTTGTGAGAGAAAATAAGGGATTTTGGAAAGATTAAAGGCTAAAGCTCGAATGGGAAAAGGAAGAGAGATTGTATGAGGTAAATCCTCCTCATTTACTCCTCCCTCATTTGAATATTCCTCCATCAATGACACTAGCTTGGAGTATAATCGACCAAGTCATGAAGATCAAAAGGGCAGCTGGGCAAGTGACAGTCAAAGAGTTAGTTTATCTTGAGTTTGGGAGTTGAGCCTCCATAGATTTAAGGATGTCGTTGGGGACTTCAATTGTATAAATAAAGAGGCCTAGAGCCTCATTAGGATTTAAATTTTCACTGTAAAAACACTAGCTATTTTTGAGCTCTAGACTTGTGGAAGACATTGCTATGTAATTTTATGAGAATGAGATTCTTCTCGATCTAGTACCGAGTTAAATTCGAGGGCTGAAGCTCTTGGGTTAGGGCCCAAACCTAGCAGCAAAGTATCCTCTTCTTGTATCTATATTCTTAGATTGATTTCATAGATTCATGGTTAAATTGTCCTTAGAAGAATTACATTGCAAGTAGTGTAGATTTGATTAGTTTGTTTATTAGTTTGCTTCCATTTGTGCTTTACTTCAGAGGTAGTTTAGAAGAGATAAATAACCATAAAGAAGCTTTCAATAGGTGTTTTGGCCTCAATTCTCCTTTCATGGATCATGATTTGAAGAAATGACTCCTATGCAGCCCCAAAAAGAGAGAATTCTACTTTCTCATAGAATTTAGAGTTTTCTGTACTTAAGCCAGCATTTGATCAAGTTGCAAGAGTAGGACCTAGTAATCATTTCTTCCATATTCAGCCTTATAGTAGATATCATCAATGATTCCATCTTATTCTGCAATTTTTCCTCATGCATGAAGTAGACAACTAGCTCATTAAACTTTGTTTTCCTAGCTTATTGAAATTATCCTTGTATTGGGCAACAATCCCCCCCATAGCGGGTTTTTGGGGCTTGTAGCCCGAATTTTGGTCAAAAGTAATGTAAGACCCCACAAAATGTGGGCGCGGAGTGTGAGAGTCTAAGGTTGTCTGCCCTAAGATATTGTAATTTAATATAGAATCTGTCGGCCTACCCATGGTCCGGGGACCATGGGAATGTATAAATAAGCGAGGCTCTAAGTGTAGAAGTCAGTTTTTTGTTAGTCTCGATCTTGAGTATTATGGGGTTTTGAGTAAGGAATTCAATTTGAGTCTATAAGTCCAAGTCTTGGGCTGTAGGAATAGGAAGAGGCTCTGTAGCTGTGTGCGTGGACCCCTGCAACTGAGTGCACAGGGCGGAGTGGGGATTGTAATGGAACATAAGTTTAATAAAAGATAAGTTGATTCTCAAAATATTGTGCATCTATTCGTAGATCTATATGTTTATGCTTCAGTTATATGTTTGTGCATCTCCTTACAGTTTATGATTGTGTGCACTTGTTATGAATGTTGAATGATTGATAAGAATATTGGGCCCACAAAATTAAGTCAGATCTATATTAATATCACAGTAAGAACAAGGGATCTAGACAACGCTTCTTTGCATTCTTTATAGAGTTACACAAAGGTCAGACAACCACGCGGAATCGGTTCGCGACCTTCCCAGACTTCATCAAGACATCCCTAGGGTGCGGAAACATGGTTCCAGCACCCTCCCATACTACCTCAGGTGAGACCTCAGTCTGCACTCCACGAAATATTGCCGAAAGGGCCGGTAGTTTCAAGATTTGTTTGGCTAAATCACTTCTGAACCTGGGTCAGGCCCCAACAAGCCAGAAAATGGTTTCATTGCAGGGACCAGGATTTGCCTAAGGGATGTCTGATGTCAGAACACTGGAATCCTATGAAGAAGGAAATTGAAGAGTGGTTGGATCAAAAGCTTCACGAGTTCGTGACACAGGAAAATAGAAATCCACATATGTCTGAGAAAAGGTGGCTAGATCAATATGTATATACGAAAAGCCACGAGATCTTCTTTGCGTCCTTCTCTTCGGAACTATCGGAGTGGATCGCAAGGCTAGCTGACAACTGGGGAAGTTAAAAGCTCAATCAACCAATAGTGTGGACTTCGGAGCTAGTGTGCAGAATAGAGGCATCAAAAGATAAGATCGCGCGGGCTGTGGACCATTGGCTCGACTGGATAATAGGGGAATTTATCACTGAGATCGCGTTAGACATGACCGTGAGCTATAGCGAAGCAAAACGACATTTTCTCATGGGACAGTGAGGAAGGTACATCAAATCCTTGAATACCTGGATTAAGATGCTATTATGTGAAAAGCGGGTTATGCGAATACATTAATGATTGGAACGATGCGGAGCGGAAAGATATACAAAGGGATCAAAGGATTAGGGAACAGTCTTTTAGTTTCACCTTTGCGAGAGAGCGAGGAAGAGCGTGCTCACGTTTCTCTGAGAAGTGTGGTTAGTTTGATAAGACAACGCATTCCACAGTTATCACCTCCACTTACGCCATCACCCACTTCACCTCCTTCACCTCCATCTTCACCCACCCCACCTCCACCACCCCCATGATTTAGCATGGCAAGCGCGATCAAGCTACCCGTATTCAGAGGAGTAGGGAATGAGGATCGAGACTAGTTTTGGTTCGTGGTAAGAGTAGTGTGGGAAGCACAAGGGTGTAGAATTTTTCTACATATCAGCTAGCTCTGATACCATGTAAAAATTCCCACTTGTAGATCACCTGATAATGCAATATACTAAATCAAAATACTTGATCTACTTCTACAACCAATTTAGCAGAATCTTAATCAAACATGAGCAACATCAATTGAACACATATAACTGATAAGAAGGAATCAATCACACATAACATAGAAGAAATATCTAGGGGAAAGCACCAGCCTAAAACCCCATCTCTGTATTATCATGCAAGTGGAAATATAACCAGTATTACAAAAAGAATCAACTCAAAATCTATCTTGCTCTCTCTGCAATACCTCTGCTGCTCATAGACAGTCAAAGGCCTCTATCCAACCTCTAGTCTACCCTCGAAGCCTCCTATTTCTTTGTGAAATTTTGATTGGGGTCTAGTGCAACCACTTGTGTGAATTGGCATCTTCACACACTCACTAACCTCTAATCCAACTACGCAGTCATGAAGGAGATAAATCCTCATCATGGATAAGCTTCCTTTATAGGAAAAATATTCATCCAACTGATAGTACAGTGTCCCTTCTCTGATCTCAACTGGGTCTTTGTCTGAACTGACATGCATGAGTTACCCATGAGTGAATACTTAGTTATCTGAAATACAATAGTTACATGCATGCAAGCATTAACTAACTAAACTCTCATTAATTTGACAAACTGTTAAATTAATCTAACTGGACTTGACTCAGTTAACTGAGCTAACTAATTTACAACTCAATGTTTCAACTCAACCTTATCTCTTTAAATGATGGACATATTCCTCAATTAATAGATAAACTGTTGCATGTCCTCACATAGACTTCAAGTTTGATTTTCCTTAACTAATTAACTCAAGATGAATTAATTAATTAATTTACATACTGCTGTTAATATCAAATTGGAATTTTACTTCCTATGTTTAGTCCAGGGATTGACTAAAATAGGAATCCATCCTGAACTGCTAAAAATATAATGTTATTTTTAGCACTTCCATTTTTCATTCCCTGTTGCCCAATCCAGCACTGGTACTCAAACTGTTATTTTTAGCAGTGCTATTTTTAACACTTCTATTTTTAGCATTTCTTGTTGCCATTTTCAACAAAGGGGTCACGGATGACAACATTAAGAAGGCCACATTGGTGAGCGTGCTGCAAGGTCATGCGTTGACATGGTATATCAAGCACTCGAATGATCACCCAAATGCAGGGATAACGGAGATCCAAATTGCATTGAACAAAGAATTTAGCTGGCCAAAATCAGAGACACAGTCAATCATCAGATTTAAAGAGATTGCGATGCTTCCAGATGAAATCCCCTGGGACATAGATCAGAGGCTGAAGAGTACGATCTGCGAGGCTAATATGACGCTAATGGATGTGCAGCACCACGTGCAGTTTGTGGCGTCTTTGACACCACACCTGAGGACGGTGCTGTCATAGCAAAAGCTTTCAACCCAGGTAGAAGCGTTGGAAATGGAAATGAGGTTGCATGAAACACTGATGCAGGATTTGTGATTGGGAGTTCAACAAATCCACGTGCAGCTACAGAGTTTATGCTTGGAGATGTAGAGTTTGAAGCAGGATAGGGCACCAGGACCAGAGGCACATGAAGAAGTGTGGTGCACAAAATGTAAAGGCCAGGGCCATGAAAAAGATCATTGTCTAGTATTCGTGAACTACTTGGAAGGAGGGGGTCCAATGCCGTTGAGACCAGAGGCATAGACAGGGCCAAGTGTGGCACCCATGCTCTGGTGTGCCATCTGTCAGATAGGAGGAAAGAACGTGATGAACAACTGTCATCCGTTGCAAAAGTATACCTGGACTCCATAACAACTATTTTGTAATTTCTGTAGATCAGTGGGGCACGATGAGCGTACTAGTTGAAGCTACGAATTAATGATGGATCAAACCCCAGCCTATCAAATTCAGACAGAAATGTGAGCCCTCGACCCAGTGGTAGGAATGGCGCGCGGTGGATTTCAAGGGCGAGGTTGAGGACAAGGAGGAATGGGTCCAGGAAGGGGCTGCGAACAATTAATATGTTACAATTGCGAAGGACCAGGGCACTATGCTCACAATTGTACCAACCCAACAAGAATATCTTGTTCGTACTGTGAGTAGTTTGATCATGAAATGGTAGATTGTCCTATGCTAATCGCATAGATGCGCGAGAAAGGGGTCTTACAGCCTACTCTGACTCAGAATATCCAAATGATGAGGTCTGAATCACACGAAGAAGACCCCAATGTGAACATGGTGCTCAGAAGTAATGTGCCAACAGGGGAAGATAAGGGGAAGTAGCATGAGGACAATACACGGGTTCGCAAGGCTCCTACAAAGAAACCTGATTTTGACTTAGAACGTGCAAAGGAGACGTTTATGGAAGATAATAAGAGCTTCATAGAGGTCTCTACTTTAGGTAGTAAGGATCAACTAGAGATAGGGATGCATCCTTCTATGCTAACTACCTTTCTAGAGACATGCATGAAATTGCTACATGACAATAAAGCGGTTAAAGGACTACATGAATTGATAACTAGGTGCACAGGGTCAGGGGAACCACGCGTAGTTCGAAAACTAGGAAAGCATGCATTTCGCACCATGAGGGAAATGAGATTGATGGCGCAGATTGAAGAATATGAAATGGATCAGGTAATTCTAGACCTGGGTTCAGACACGAATGTGTTATCAAAGCAAACATGGGAACGCATGGGTAGGCCCGCATTGCAGTGGTCCCTTATTCAATTATGGATGCTGAACCAAGAAAAGATCTTGCCCATGGGGAGGTTGCAAGGGGTAACAGTTGATATCGAAGGCGCGAGCACGCCGACGGACTTTGAGGTGATAGAGATTGTGAATGACAAAAACCCTTAGCCCGCGTTGCTAGGAATAGACTGGGCCATTGATATGAATGGACTCATCAACCTGAAGAAGCAGAAGATGATATTTGAGAAAAAGTCTTTACACATTGTCATTCTGCTAGATCCAGCCGAAGGAGCGCGCTACAATGAACCTGTGCATGATGATGGAAGTGATGATGAGATGGATAGTATCTACAAGATAATTGTGCATGATCAGGATTGGGTGATTCCAACTACAGATGGAAGAATTTTGTGGGAGCACGCAGGTTCCTGCACCTCCGATTCATAGGAAGAAGAAGAACGCTGGCAGAATCAGTTGAATGAAGTGACAACGCTGAATTTCAACATGATGACTAGGTCACTGCATTGCGTAACAACCCAGGCCCGAGATCTACTGACATATGATGGATTGACAACGGTGGATGAATTCTTGAGAAATTTTGAGAGTGCAGTACCAGAGCAACAACGGTTCGATGCACTGAAGTGGGCATTACGTGCGACACCTGCGTGTTGGTGGGGAACACATCAAGGGAATTTTGAGAACTGGCGTAGTTGCAGGAGCATGATGTGGCTACAATTTGGGAAACCAGAACTACGGATAGAAGATAAATACGATGGATGCGATGACCCGCACATGCACCTTGCAAAATGGACCAAGGCCTATGGAGAAGAGCCTCAACCTGAATGGGTGCACTTATTCTATCATACCCTCGATGTCATATCTATGAATTGGTATATTGAGACGGAACTTTGACATGGTACGGGCGAATGGGATGTTTTACGCGAGGGATTTTTGTTAACATTCAAATTTAAAGATCGATGGTCAGATACTGTTGACGACACGCTATAAGCCATGAAAGCCACCATCTTCAAAATACCACAGGAAACACGGGAAGTAGTTCAACCAGCATGGGCAACTCAGTTAAGCCGTGCCCTAGAATGTTATAACATACAAGTAGAGGAGGATGATGATGACCCCCGAAACATTAATATTCCAGAAACTGAAGGATGTCATGAAGTTCAAGGACCATCAATTGAGGACCTCGACATCACTGCACCACTAAAGACAAAGTAGCTAAACATTGTTATAGATGTGGAACCGAAGTATGCGACGCTTGGGGACTATTGGGATGATGCTACAGTAGATAAGGTCATCGAGTTACTCCATGAATATCAAGATTTGTTCTCAACCAAAATCATGGAGTTAAAGGGGATCATTGTCGACTTAGGGATGATGAAGATCACTTTGAAAACGGACATGAAGCCGGTTAAGCAGCAGCCTTACCGTTTGAATCCGAAGTATAAAGAAACATTTCGTGAAGAATTAGAAAAAATGATTGCAGTCGGAATTATTGAACCAGTGGAAGAATTAGACTGGGTGAGTCCTATGGTACTACAGGAGAAAAAACAGAAGGGCAAAATTAGAATCTGCGTGGACCTTAAGAAGCTTAATGACGCATATGTTCACGATCCATTCCCAACACCATTTACAGATGAAGTATTGGAGAATGTTGGTGGATAGGAAGCTTACTCATTCACGGATGGTTTCTCAAGGTACCATCAGATCAAGATCACGTTGGAAGATAGGGGCAAGACAACCTTCACAACCGAATGGGGCTGTTTTAAATACACTATTATGCCCTTTGGACTGAAGAATGTGGCAACAGTATTTTTGTGCATAGTGGCGGCCACATTCAAGGAATACATCCACAAGTTTTTAGAGGTCTATTTGGATGATTGGACTGTATTTGGGTTAGTTAAACACCATATAGCGAGCCTACAGTTGATGCTGGATAATTGCCGACGACACCAGATTGCGCTGAATCTTAAGAAGTGCACCTTCCTTGTCCCCTTTGGAAATCTGCTCGGCCATGTGATCTACAAATAAGGCCTGATGGTGGACCTTGCAAATATTTCTGCTATTCTCAATCTGGAAGCGCTGGGAAGTGTTAAACAACTACGCGCCACATTGAGGCACACTGGTTACTATAGAAATTTTATTAAGAGCTATGCACAAATCCCAACATTAATAGAACAGTTGTTGAAAAAGGGCGTTACATATTGTTGGAATGATGATTGTAAGAAAAGTTTGGATGTTCTCAAGGAAAAAATGGCATCCACTCCCATTTTGGTCTTCCCAAAATGGGACATTGAATTTCATGTACATGTTGATGCGTTGTGTATCACGCTAGGTGTTGTACTTACGCAGGAAGGAGCGGAAGGCATGGATCACTCGATCGCGTTTGCGAGTCGACGACTGTCCAAAGTAGAAAAGAACTATTCTACTACTGAGTGCGAAGGATTGGTGGTGGTAAACACTCCAAAAATATCGCCACTATCTACTTGGGGGGCACTTCAAGATGTATGCCGATCATTCTGCGTTGAAATATCTGGTGAACAAGCCTGTGTTGGGGGGGAACATATGTAGATGGTTGTCACTATTTCAAGAATATGATTTCAAGGTCATCGTGAAGCTGAGACGCCTAAATGTAGGACCAGATCACCTTTCACGAATTGAGACCGATGAGGAGCCAAAAAATTTGGAGGAAGGTCTATTTGATGCACAGCTCTTTGAAGTGCGTGTCGCGGAAAACCACTTCAAAGATATAATCCATTTCTTAACCATAGAGACTGTGCCATAGGGATATTCATTCCAACAGAAGAAGGAATTGGCGGTACGTGTGGTGGGATTTTCTGTCACTGCGGGGCACCTCTACAAAATGGGAAATGATGAGATATTATGAAGATATGTACCTGAATTTGAACAAGGATAGATCCTCGTGGAAGCACATGGGGGGGCTGCAGGAGGACACTATGAGGGACGGGCAATAGCACAGAGGATTCTTCGTGCTAAACTATGGTGGCCAACCCTCCATCATGATTTGAAAGCGTACTGTCGGGCCTGCGACGTATGTCAATGGATTGGGAAACCATCACAAAGGGATGAGATGCTACTCAATCCACAAATGACACTACAACCATTTGAAAAATGGGCGTTAGAATTTTTGGGGCCAATCAAACCTTAGGGGAAGACGAGTGCGTGTTACATCATCACCGCGACAGAGTACCTGACTCGATGGGTAGAAGCACAGCCGATTAAGGACTGCACGGTTGCCACAACCACAAAAGTTTTGTTCGACAATGTGTTGACACGGTTTGGATGCCCGAAAATTTTAATGAGCGACCATAGAATGCACTTCCTAAACGAAATTATCAGCACACTTATTGAGGAGTTCCAGGTGTATCATAAGCAAAGTACACTGTACCATCCGCAAGCTAATGGGATAGTAGAAGCATTCAACAAGATTCTAGAGACTGTGCTGACTAAAGTATGTAACACACAGCGAAATGACTGGGACATGTGCATACCTGCCGTATTATGGGCATACAGAACCACAAGTAAGAAATTGATGGGTCAGACATCGTTCAGGTTATTCTATGGCACAGAAGCAGTCATGCTAATGGAATACATCATACCCAGTTTGTGGATAGCAGCGATGACAGGCATGTCAGATTGTGAAACCTTGGAAGAGAGACTCGTGCAATTGGAAGAAGTTGAGGAAGAACAGTTTTTGACAGGATTCCGTCAGAAGGTACAGAAACAACGCGAGAAATCTTGGCATGATCGCCATATTAATTTGTGCACATTAAAGATAAATGATTTAGTGTCGTTGTATGATAGCAAGTTTGAAAATTTCCTGGCAAATTCAGAATGCATTGGTTGGGACCTTATGTGGTAAAAGAGGTCACAAACGGCGGCATGGTCCAGATAGTCAAACTTAATGGAGAGAACTTCCCAGGTAGAGTAAATGGCAGTCACTTGGAGCCCTACATGGGTGGGTCAACTATCTAACTAACTGACCGAGGGATAGTCTTCGCGACCCGAGGAGTTTGACAGAGGTGCGAGATTATAAACAAAGGTGCTAGAGACCAGCATCACAGCTGAGGATCAAGTCAAATGCAGATGATTTTGAGGCAGAAAGGGAGAAAATCTAGACAACGACAACATGGTGAGTTGCAGACCTTCACGCTACACAGTCATAATTGGATGGACTTCATGCAAGGGTTGCCACACCAGCCGAGTGACTTGGGACGAGTCACGATGATTGTGTTGGGGGCCTGTTGGGCAGCAGACCCCCCCATAGCGGGTTTGTGGGGCTTGTGTTTTTGGGAAAACTAGTATTCCTAAAGAATGCTAGCCCTCTAGGTTTGGCAGGTACCTTAGAAACAACAGTTTAAAGCAATTCAGTGATTTCTTCTATGTGTAACAGATAAGAGAAAGATAATGGAACCAACTTGGAACTTTCGCTTAATCCCTTGCTTGATCTCTCTCCCTTTTGATAGAGCCTGCAACTCCTCCCCATAATTAGCACGCTTGGTGAGTACCTGCACAAGTACAACAACAAAGAACCGTCAAAGCATCATGATCTATTACAATATAAACATTACAGAATCAGATATATAATGAACAAATGATAGCATTCACAAATGATAACATTCACAATTGCATAATCATATGGGAGAAAACTTGAAGAACTTTATTAATAGAAGGGAGAATTACAACCTAGTTGTGTAATCCAGCATCATCCTCCCAACTTCAATCCTTCTTCACGTCATGAAATAGCAAGATCACCCCAACAATACAATGCTCCTTCCTCAATTACAAACTATCAACACTTCCTTCCAATTCACAACATTCCAGCCTCTAGATCTCTTGGATGAGGGATCCATTTATAGATGTTTGCAAGGGTGTGATTCATCCATGGGGTTTGATTAGTGTCATTCCACTTGTTACAATGGGTTCCACAAGAGAAGGGATTGGATTTTCTTAGATCCCTTATTCATCCTTGGGCGAATTTAGAGAGGCAAGTGGCATAGGAGAAAGTTCTAGAAGATTCCATGAGCAATCAACTGACAAATATCCTGGACATTTGTTCATCCTCACCCATCGCACCCTATAGAAGGCCTAAACATTATGCATCACACCCTGGTAGTGTACCACTCAGTATGCATCGCACTTTGCCAGTGGAGCAATCAGTATGGTTCGATTTAGGCAGTTTCTGGATGGTTTCTCAGGTGGAACTTTTGGGGATTGATGTATTTAGATGACTATATTACTTTAGGGTATGAAACAACTCTTTTATGGGTTGATGAGCCCTAATACATAGAAATATAAGTTTGGGGTTGATGTGCCCAAATATGTTTATAACAGTTGCCCCTTAAAGGATGAGGTCGTAAATATTCATGTCGGGTGAAATGCTTTATCATGAGGATCCAAAGTTTCGAACTAGAAGGTGACTTGCATAAGTTACAAATACATCATAATAATATGATTTTCATGAACCAGCAGAGGGAGGCATTCCCATGCTCAGCTTTATAAATTTCATTTCATGTACATAGATCAAATAGTCGTCTGCAGATACAGACTGGTGATTCTTCAGATGTAGAGTCATCATCTATGGTTAGGATGACCATCTGTGTAGAGCCTTTGTACATTTGATGTTTTTATATTCCTGAATATATTTTAGCCCGGATGGATGAAACTAGATCCACGGTCTTCAAACTCGTCCAATCTTCGCTCAATGTACAAGTCAATCCATGTGAAGAGATGTTTTGAAGTCGAACATAGAAAGATATCGCCTTATTACCAGCCAATGATGTGAGCTATTAACAGACGCGAGAGGAATCACTGATAATGATAATGACCCTCAAGGTATGACAGTACAATTCACATGGCGTGAATACATGATCTGATGTCGAACACCATGCAAAATCTTTCAGTCGAAGGCCATTGATGTCAACCTGTTGCCAGAAGTGAGAAACTTTCCGTTGATGTATGCAAGCTCCAAAGTACTGAAAGGGTTGTTTCTAAGTCAACTTATTGGATAATGAGATGATGTTGACAAGAAGTGACTCGTCGTAGGAGGGCCTTGATGTATCCCACATCTACGACACGAAATGAAGCAAATAATTTTTTGGAGGTGAAAAATGAACTGACAACACAAGGTTCAGGAATGGCAGTCATGAAAAAAATGAAGGTTGGAGGTATTGCAGTGGATGAGACATTAACTGGATGGTGGTTTCTCAACTGAATGACTTCTCTTGAACATGTCAGTGACACTGAGATGAATTGGTAGTGTTAACCCCAAAATATGGATGGTATGAAAGACCAATGTTGAGATGAACGGTGACCGGAATAACCCAACCCAACTCAATAATGGTGATGAAGTGAAAGTGTCATGTTTAAGAGCGACTTGATACCATAAATTCTTCAAGTTTCCTCCCCTTTTCCCCAGTCATTGCTGACTAGTACTTCTTTATTTCTGTCAAGCTTGAGGAGGATAACATATACTTGTTCTATAATTCGCCCTTCGAGAAAACCTGTCACTATTTAATGTTTTAATGAGTCTAGCGATAGTGAAACTCGGTCGTGTCCAGATGGAAAAGTTTGTTGCTATTGTTTTAACGAGTTTAACGACAAGGATAACTCGACCCTTTTCATGTTTAGAGAGTTTGAAAAAGGGACGAAAAGAAAACTCCATAAGTTCTTTTTCGTAAAATAATACCTCAAGTCTGAAAAAGGGTAAAATAATACAGGAGGGATGACATTTCCAATACTTTAACGAGCTGGAAAGACAAGCACTCGACAATCTTTTCATATTTAACGAGTCTGAAAAGTGTTTAAAGAGGACTCTATTTTGAGGAAGGATTGGTGTCTAGGGCAGCAACTGGTTCCGGTGATGTTGGAACTTCTCAAAACACGTTGATTTGTGTGAAGAGGTTGGCTAATAAGACCACTCATTTCAACTAGTCCTAAAAACGGGTAACACAACCAAGTGAAAGTGTATGATTGGCCAAAGGGATGGTGGTGATGGGATGTACACAACCAAGGCTCAAAGGGCTGATAGAATGGTAGTCACAAGGGTTAAAATTTGAGAATGGGTTCATTTTTAGACAAGCTTGAACCATGGGGAACTATGCTTGGATTTGGTTTCATGTTTACACAAGATTGAAATGAACAAATTATGCTTGGATTTAGTTTCATTTTTACACAAGATCGAAATGAAAAACTATGCTTGAAAAAGGTTCGTATGCCCCCAGCATGATGAAAGGGAGAGGGTCTTGTAACTAGTTGGAAGTCACTATGGGGAGGTAGGATGGTTATCCAACACCTCTTTGGTTTCGTCCAGATAGACAAAGGTGAATGGTATGATAGACCAATCACATAACCTATAGGGAAACTTATCTTTACCATTAGGTGCATGCCCCTCAAGCTTCATTACATTCACCAGATCACTCATGGCTATCAGGTGGATGGATTGAAGGTTCAAGTGAAAGAATCGACTTGGAACTTGGGAGTGGGGATGATACCGTTGATGTAAATGGACCATTTCGGGATGATGATTGACTTGGGGCTATGTTTGGACTGGGAAATGAGAGCTGGTCAACGGCAACAATCTTGCCTTCACGCAGGAAACACATCACCTGAAAAAGTGTTGAAACAATAGCTTCCATGTTATGAACATATTCATGCCCAAGAAGTAAGTTGTAATCTAATGGCCCTGGGACTACCATCATGTTCAGATAAATGGTTTTCCTTCCCAAAGTAATAGGTAACTTAGGAAGGATCCCTAATGGTCGACTGGTTCCTCTGTTAATGCCTAACAGATTCTACGTAATAGGGACAAGCGGTGGTGAACCAAGCGCTTTCCAAGTAGTTGAGGAAAGGATACTCACTGGTGCACCTTCATCTATAATAGTGCCAGACACAATCATTTTAAAAACTTGTACTATGATTTGGAAAGGCACATAAGAAGGAAGGCGGGATCCTGCCAGTCGATTCCAATCAAAGGAAGTGACTAGACTACTTGGAGGGGGTACCAAAGAAATGGGAGAATTAACCCTTTGCGTTACGAGAACTGGAGGACTTTCCTCCTACCTTGATGGAACATGTGGATTTCCCCCTAGCTCATTAGAATCTAAAGTAACAAAAAGAACTTGAACGGTATCATTTTCTTTCTCTTCGGGAAAGGTACGATTAGTTGAAGATGAAATTGGGTCAACTGTTACCTTGACCTATTGATTTTGGTCGGGTATAGACTCAATGGATTCACTTTCAGGGAGTGGTTTCGACCGACGGTTGATTTAAGTCAGTCAGTTCTTCAACTAGTGAATGAATTAGGGAGAGTTTCCTGTAACCAGATGGAAGTCGCTGCGGTGAGGCAGGATGGTTATCCAACACTCTTTTGGCTTCATCCAAAAAGGGACAAAGGTGAAGGGAATGATTTCCTTCACATAACCTACATGGAATCCTGAGTTTTCCTTTTTGTCCATGAAATTTACTATCACTAGTTGATGATGTGTTAACAACATGATCTCCAGAGGTTGATGACACAGGATGGTGCGAACGGGAAGACCATTCTTTCAAGATCCAAGGAAAGCAAGGACAATTTTGATGAAAATGGTCTCCCACACAAATTATGCATGGATATTTGGGTTTGGGAAACTTAATAGATGGATTTTCATTAGATGTTGCATTTAGAGTAATGGTTTCTTGGTTGCCCCCTTATTGAAGTGACTTATTCTTCTTCTCCCGCCCTTTCTTCTTCTTCTTAGCCACCTGGTTACTAGTATCAACATTTTCACCAAGCGAAGAGGAAGAAGGGGAAGGAGAAACAAACGAGGAAGAAGGCAAAGGGTCAACTTCAGGATCGACTGGAGGTTGATTTTGTCTAGTTGAGGGTGTACTCGATTGAGGAGAAATCATGACATTTTGAACCATAGAGGTTGAAAACAACCATATTGGTAGGCCAATGGTAAGTCCTGGAAGGGATAATGTAGCCATATAAGGAGCATTGATATCTCCGAAAAAAGGAAAAGGACTAGGATTCCCATCGAAAGGGATTCCTTAATCAGTGGACTCCGAATTTGTCGCCATATGTTTCAACCTAAGATCAACTAAGGGATAGGGATGTTATTCGAAATTCAATTAATTTTAATGATGCTTTGACACAACTTTTGCTTTTTTTAGTTTTTAAGAGTCGAGAAAAAGCTAAATATGACTCTAGTCTCCTTCGATTTTTAATGAGCCTGAAAGTACAAGTGCTCAGATGGACCTTTTCTTTTAAAGAGTCGAAAAGGAATGAAAGTGACTACTCTGAAAAATATAGACAGAGGGATTACCAAAACAATCACAAAACTGCGATATACACCTTGGTGATAAATTAAAAATAAATTACCAAGGACTTATGTATGGCAGTCAATCTTCCCGAATGCTGTGTTCAATGCATTGTGATCGATAAGGTGGTAGACTCAGTTTCCTATGGATAAAGGATATACGCCTATTGTGGTCTCCCAATATATACATGATGGTACGGGGAGCACAAGTCCATGCTAGCACTTGTCATATTAAGGAGGAGGAATCACCCAACCTTCAATGAAAACAATAGCCACTAGTTTTAACGACGTCGGAACACGTCACTAGCCTAAACGTCTAGATATGTTGCGTTAAGTTCCAAAGCATTGCTAGGTTCAATGAAATTTATTTTAAAGTTGATCTTGTTTAGATTTTTCCTTTTTAATGGCTCACCACATGATGATGATTTGAAATTCCTAAGATTCAATCTACAATAATAAACAATCTTTGTTTATTTGAGCAATGAAAATCCTAGCTATTAGGGAATGAAAATAACAGTGCTTTTAAGCAAAGAGAAAAGAGAACCCACCAGTGCATTTCCCTAAATCATATTTTCACACACAAACCAAAAACAATAATGCTAAATGCAAATGCATGTATTTTTTTTCGTTCTCCTTAATGTGAAAAATGCCAAAAAGGAAAACCAAATGCAACAAAGATATGAAATATTTCACTAAAAATGACATTTTTGACAATTTCCTCTTCAAAAGAGAAAGGAAGACTCAAAACGACACTTTTCAATTTTGAATAAAAATGCTTTCGACACTTTGAATATAAACAAATCAAATCAAATACATGAAGAAAAATTCAATCGATTATCAAGGGAAGGAAGAATTCACGACACTTCTCTTTTCGACACAAAACGACAATTATGACACTTTTTGTACCAAAGTGACAAATCGATTTACACAACTTTTCGAAAAAGGATTATAAATTATCAACAAACACACAAAAAAAATTCACTAATCCTAATGTAATTGAGGTTGATATAAGTGATGCAAGTAAGTTTCAGTAAAGATGCATTGTTAATTTGTAGCAAAACAACCAAACAAATCTGAAAACAAGGTTAGAAAACCCTCAATTTCCAGAATGGAAAAAGAGTTCAGTCAATCATCGCAACTAGTCTTCACAGAAACATAGATGCATCCCACTTACTACACTCAGGAAGTGCAATGCATACCGAGTCACAGCGGAAGACAGTGCGATGGTCCAGGGAGCGCAACTGAAGTGGGTTTTGGCTCAAAGGTGGAGTTGTTTTCAGTGAGTTATGGTGGGTTTTGATGAACAATAAAGAGGAAAGTATGATGGAATGCCTTGAAAGGTTAATGAGTTACCAAAAGGGCATCTAGATGTGCTTGTAAGTCAAACATTTAATTCATAAACTAAACCAGAGATTGACTGAAGCAACATTCATCTACTATGCAATTGCAGAGCAAGAGTAGTTCGAAGGCTACTTGGCTGACTTCAGACTCTGTCTATAGTTTATAAAACAAAAAATAACAATTAACAAACATATCTTCTATTCCCTAGCGGGGTTGCCAATTTGTTTCTGGGAAAACTAGTAATCCTAAAGAATGTTAGACCTCTAGGTTTGGCAGCTACCCTAGAAACAATAGTTTAAAGAAATTCAATGATTTCTTCTATGTGTAACAAATAAGAGAAAGATAATGGAACCAACCTGGAACTTCCGCTTAATCCCTTTCTTGATCTCTCTCCCCCTTTGACAAAGCCTGCAACTCCTCCCTGTACTTAACACGCTTGGAGAGTACCTACACAAGTACAGCAACAAAGAACCATCAAAGCATCATGATCTATTACAACATAAACATTATAGAATCAGATATATAATGAACAAATGATAGCATTCACAAATGATAACATTCACAATTGCAAAATCATATGGGAGAAAACTTGAAGAACATTATTAATAGAAGGGAGAATTACAACCCAGTTTTCTGATCCAGCATCATCCTACCAATTTCAATCCTTCTTCACCTCATGAAATAACAAGATCACTCCAATAATAGAATGATCCTTCCTCAATTACAGACTATCAACACTTCCTTGCAATTCACAACATTCCAACCTCTAGATCTCTTGGATGAGGGATCCATTTATAGATGTTTGCAAGGGTGTGATCCATCCATGGGGTTTGATTAGTGTCATTCCACTTGTTACAATGGGTTCCACAAGAGAAGGGATTGGATTTTCTTAGATCCCTTATTCATCCTTGGGTGAATTCAGAGAGGCAAACGGCATAGGATAAAGTTCTGGAAGATTCTATGAGCAATCAACTGAAAAATGTCCCAGACATTTGTCCATCCTCACCCATAACACCCTATAGAAGGCCTAAACAGTATGCATTGCACCTTGGCAGTGTACCACTTAGTATGCAATGCACTTTGCTAGTGGAGCAGTCAGTATGGTTCGATTTAGGCAGTTTTTGGATGGTTTCTCAGGTGGAACTTTTGGGGAATGATGTATTTAGATGACTATGTTCCTTTAGGGTATGAAACAACTCTTTTAGGGGTTGATGAGCCCTAATACATCAACATATAAGTTTGGGGTTGATGTGCCTAAATATGTTTATAACAGCTTGTAGCCCAAATTTTGGTCAAAAGTAATCTAAGACCCCACGAAATGCAGGTGCGGAGCACGAGAGTCTATGATTGTTTGCCCTAAAATATTGTAATTTAATATAGAATGTGTCGGCCTACCAATAGTCTATTGACCATGGGAATGTATAAATAGAGTGAGGCTCTAAGTGTAGAAGTCAGTTTTTTGTTAGTCTTGATCTTGAGTATTATGGGGATTTGAGTAAGGAATTTGATCTAAGTTTGTAAGTCCGAGTCTTGGGTTGTAGGAATAGGAAGAGGCTCTACAGTTGTGTGTATAGAGGCCAGGTAGAGTCCACAGCTGTGTTCGTCGAACCCTGTAGCTGAGTGCATAGGGTGGAGTGGGGAATGTAACGAAACAAAAGTTTAATAGAAGCTAAGTTGATTCTGAAATATTATGCATCTATTCGTAGATATGTATGTTTATTCTTCTGTTATATGTTTATGCATCTCCTTACAGTTCATGATTGCGCACACTTGTTATGAAAGTTGAATGATTGATAAGAATATTGGGCCCACAAAATTAAGTTAGATCTATATTAATAACATAGTAAGAACATGGATTTAGACAACCCCTCTTCGCGCTCTTTACAAAGCTACGTGAAGGTCAGACAGCCACGCGGAATCAGTTTGCAACCTTCATATACTTCATCAAGACATCCCTAGGGTGTGGAAACCTGGTTCCAACACCCTCCCATACTACCTTGGGTGAGACCTTAGTCCACGCTCCGCGAACTGTTGCCGAAAGGGCCGACAGTTTCAGGATTTGTTTGGCTAAATCACTTCTGAACCTAGGTCAGGCCCCAACATGCCAACACCTTGTTTACATGTTTTTTGGGCAAATATCAATGTTTGATGCAGTGCAGGTTTTTCATAAGTAAAGAGAGATCTCATAGCCAACAACCTCATTGAAACTTCATCCATCCGTGATCATTCCTTGCTTTCACTAAGACCCTCACCTATTTCATCATTTTACAAGGAAACTTCTCCAAGCATGTTGAGCAAATCCAACCATCTCCCAACCTTGGTTTTGGGTTTTGAGTGATCCTAGGCATTTTCTTGCTTCATTCCATCCACCAACCACCTTCCCTAAGCCTTCCATCACCTTCAAGACCCATCACTTTTCTCTCGGTTGTTTCTTGTAGAAATATAGGGAATCCTATAGGTTTTTAGGACATCCCATAGGTTTTCCTGTAGTGACTTGTTTAGAGGCCGAATTGAGGGAAAAGCCTCTAAGAAGCTAGGCAATGTCACCTAACAGTGTCCCAAACCTTCCAACCATCCACCAACATTCCTAAGCCACCTGACACATCGCCAAAAGAGATTAGCTTTCACACTATTCCATAAAAAAGATAAAAAGAAAAACATATTTATTCTAGTCATTTACATGCACAGTAGTAATGTTTGATGTTTTGAACTTACATGCTTAGGACAATAGAATTTCATACATGCTAACTTAGCATTCTTTCTGAAGCATAGTCTCTTAGCAGTTAGTTAGAAAATGGTTTGATTTTAGCATTGGATTTCAGTATTTTTCCTTATTACAGTAGACAAGCTTTCTCTTTCCCTCCTCAGTAATCAAGCTTCTTCTAAATCCATAGAAGTCTGGCTTGAAAAACCCTAGTGGTCTCTTGCCAGTTGAACAATGACAAAAGGGAAGAACCATCACTTTTACTTGTGTATATAACACCGTCACCTCCAAGTTTGTACAAACCCCAAGTTGATAAAGTAAAGCTAGTAGCCCCAAGAGTTGCAACATTCTTGTTGCAATGCTAGTGCTCATCATACCTCTGGAGAATCTCCCTTAGAGGTGACAGCTTCGCTAGTACTAGTAGTCTCTCCTGGAATAGACATTGTGCTGAGAATAAACGTTGGGATTCCTTGGGTAACTTATCAAATACCGAACTAGTGACCAAATCAACATAAATCTCAGGATTCATAAACAATCGACAATTGAACATTGAAATTCTAAGGATGAAAAGTGTTTTTCATTGGATGTCCACATGTAATTTATAGGCGAATTCAAATTCAAATTCGACTGTTCCCCCCAAAATATGTTCATAAATGCTAAGATCTCGAAAGATTTTAGCCTTAAATGCCTTAAATTCCACCCCTCCACTCCTCTTAACCGTCTCCTGGCAGTCAAATCATGAACAATGACTGTGATAGGTACTTTTTGGCTACAGTGCGTGATCTCTCCTCCTATAGCGCAATTCCCTTCGCGCTTCTTTTAGTACCGTGACATCATTTGTTTTCGCATAGCCCCCATGTTACGTAGCTTTATTAATTGGGCAATGTAGTTTATAGTCCCACACCTCCTTGCAGTTGTATGGAGAAATAAGACTGTGCTACCATCATGTAGTCATTGGGCCAGATCCCTAGTGTATGGCTTCAATCGATTTCCATTTACCCTTCCCGGAAATGGATCTCCATTCAACTTTGTGAGCTGAACTACTACAACATCTGTAATCTCTTTGATAACATATGGCCCTAGCCAGTGCATCTGAAATTTTCCTGGAAACTTATCAAAATTACTGTCATATAATAAAACCAAATCATTTGCTTGGAAGGTGCGTAGTTTGATGTGCCGATCATGCCAAGTTTTTTCACGTTCCTTCTGAACCTGTTGATGGAATCAAGCTAAAAACCTATCTTCCTCGAGATCTGTTAGCTGCACGAGCTGATATTCTAAGGTTCCATGGTCCGCCATTCCTGTGAAAGCTGCTATGCATAGACTAGGCATGATATACTCCATAGGCATTACAACTTCCACACCATAGACCAACCGAAAAGGTGTCTGCCCAGTAAGATTTTTGCAAGTAGTTCTATATGCATCCCAATCATTTCGAAGCGCGTTGCAAACCTTCGTCAGTGCATTCTCCAATATCTTATTAAAATCATTGACCGTGCCATTGGCCTGAGGATGATACAACGTACTCTTCTGGTGATAAACCTAGAACTCTTCTGTCAGTGCGCTGATTGTTTCATTGAGAAAATGCGTTCTGAGATCACTCATCAAAACCTTCGGGCAAACAAACCTGGTAAACACATATTCAAACAAGAATTTTAGTGTTGTTGCCCTAGTACAGTCTTTCATGAGTTGTGCCTCCATCCATTTGGTTAAATATTCAGTCGCGATGATGATATACTGTGCACCCGTCTTCTTGCCTGGAGGCTAAATTGGTCCTACAAAATTGATTAGCCATTTTTGAAATAGTTGCAATGACACCTGCGGATTCAAAGGCATCTCATCCCTTTGTGACAACCTTCTTGTTCTCTGACATGCATCCCATGCCCTATAATATGCTTTATAATCCTTATGTGGCGTCAGCCACCACAGCCCAGCGTGCAAAATCTTCTGCACTGTTGCTTTTCCCGCATAATGTCCTCCCATAGCTCTTCGATGAGCTTTGGTGAGGATACTATTTCTTTCAAAGTTGGGCACATAGCACTGAATTATTTTGTCTGATCCCATCTTATACAAATGGCCTGCATTTATCGAAAATTCTACCGAGCGTACCATCAATTCTTTCTTCTACTAACTGTTGTATCCTTCTAAAGTTGTCCTTGTAGTCAGAAAGTGGATAATGTCCACAAAGTGATTATGAATGACACACACTGTGAAGAGATGTGCATTAGGCATCCCTTCCTCCAAATTGGTAGGCTCCTCTCTAGTTTCAATGTGCAACAGATGGTCTCTCCCAACATTCAACCTTCCTAGCTTCACAATCACCTCAAAATCATACTCCTGAAACAACAACAACCATCTACATATTCCGCCCCCCAACACAGGCTTATTAACTAAATATTTCAATGCAAAATGGTCTGTGTACATCTTGAAATTTCCGCCTAATAGGTAATGTCTAAACTTTTGAAGCATATACACCATAGCCAACCCTTTGCACTTGATCGTCGAGTAATTCTTTTCAGCCTTACGTAACTTCCTACTCACAAATGCTATATGGTGATCCAATTATCCTTCACCAGCCTGTGTCAGCACTGGTCATAGCACAATACATGTAGAATCCACATCCACATGAAATTCCTTCTTCCAATCTGACAAGACTAGGATCACCGTGGTGACTATTTTCTCCTTTAGTACATCCAGGCTCTACTGAAATTATTCATCCCAACAAAATGTAGCATCGTATTTCAACAGTTTCTCCATAGGCGCGGTAATCTGGCATAACTTTTAATGAACTTTCGTTAGTACCCAATGTGGCCCAGTGTTGCGCACAACTGTTTAACACGTCTCGGTGCCTCCAAATTAATTATTACCGTGATCTTAGCAGGTTCCACCATAAGACCTTGCCTGCATACCACATGACCCAACAAGATTCTGAAAGGGACACAAAACAACCATTGCTTTAGGTTTAGCACAATCTGATACCTTCGGCATGTATCCAACATCAAGCATAAACTGGCTACATGGTGCTTTACTAGCCCAAACATTGTCCAATCATAAAAATATACCTCCAAGAACTTGTGAATGAATTCTTTGAATGGTGCGATGACTACGCGTGAGAAGATTGCAGGTGCATTATTAAGTCCAAAAGGCATCACTGTATACTAGGTTGCAAAGGTTGTCTTACTCCTATCTTCTAGGGAAATCTTAATGTTATGGTGTCCATAGAACCCATCAGTGAATGAATAGGCCTCTTGCCCTCAAACATTATCCAGTACTTCATCTGTGAAAGGAGTTATAAAAGGATCATGGGTACAAGCATCATTAAGCTTCCTAAGATCTACACAAATTCTTATTTCATCCTTCTGCTTGTTTTCTTAAACGACCATTGGACTCACCCAATCAGATTCCTCCACCGGTTCAATAATACTCACTGTAAGAATCTTGTCCAACTCCAATCGAACCTTTTCTTTATACTTGGGATTAAGGCAATATAGCCTCTGCTTGATCGGCTTCGCGTTTGGCTTCAAGGTAGTCTTCGTCACTCCCAAGTCTCCTATGATACCTTTCAGGTCTGAAAATTTGGTAGGCAACAAATCCTGGTATTCACGGAGTAGCTCAATGACCTTATCTACCGTGGCATCATCCCAGTAATCTCCAATATTCACAAATTTTGGCTTTGCTTCTATGCTAATGTTCATTTGTCTAGTATTCAATGATGCAGTGATGTTTGGATTCTCTATCTATGGTCCCTCAATTCATGGTGGCCCTTTGCCTTTGGGTTCTTAATATTCCTTGGATCCTCATCATCTTCTTCAGAGGTCGTATTGTAGCATTCCAGCATGGTGCATCTGGGTGCTCGAATCTAGGTGAATCAAGTCTAAAGGATCTTGTGTATTCTGAAGATTGTTGCCTTAAATTCATACAGTGCTTCATCGATGCTTTTGAACCCATCCTCAAAGCTGAAGGTCATAAAAAATCCTTCTCGTAAGATGTCCCACTCTGCAGTATTGTGGTGGAACTCTGTTTCCATGTACCAATTCATGGGAACGATGTCAAAAGTGTGACAGAGAATATCCATCCACTCTATTGCGGCTCCATTCGATAAACCTTAGTCCATTTTCCTAAATGATCACATGAATCATTTCTCCCATCATATTTTTCAGTTAGCCAACTTTTGGGTGACTAAACTGCAATCTCATCATTATTTTGTACTCGTTCCATTTGTCAAAATTGTCTTTATGCGTACCCCACCACCGTGCAGGCGTAGCACTAAATCTAGCGCTTGGGAGCAATGCCTCTCTGGTACTTCCCTTTAAAATGCATCCAGAAATTTATCTACATCAGTTAGACCATCATAATAAGGAAAACTTCTTACCCCAGATGATACACAGTGCAACGATTTGGTCATCATATTACAACGTAGCGTAGATACTTCGTGCAACCTATTCTGCCAGTGCTCCAATTCTTCATCTGAATCTGACATATAGGAGCTTTCGTTGTCCCATGTAATTGATCCATAAGCTATTGGATTATCCCAGTATTGATCTTGTGTTGCTATCTTATAGATCTAGTCCAAATCATCACCGCTTTCCTTGTAATCGCGGACTGGTTCAGTGTAGCTTGGTCCTTCTGCGGGGTCCAATGGAACTACTACGCGGAGTGATTTCCTTTCAAACAACATCATCTGTTTCTTTAGATTGATTACCCCATTCATATCAATGGCCCAGTAAATTCCCAGGAGCACGGGGTATGGATTACTGTCATAAAAAATATCTATTACTTCAAAATAGGCCAACGCGCTCGCTCCTTCTATATCTACGGTCACTCCATGCTGATTTACCATCCTTAGCTGAATTGGGGACCATTGCAGCGCAAGTCTCCCCATTATTTCCCATGTTTGTTTAAGAAAATCATTCACGTCTGACCCAAGATCCAGAATAACCCGATCCATTTCATACTCTCCTATTTGCGCGGTAAACCTCATCTCATGCCCTATTCTTGCCTTCAGGAGCACCTTCCTTACCAACACACTTATTTATCAGTTCTTATAGCCCCTTCACCACCTTACTGTCGTGCAACAGCCTCATGCAAGTCTGCAAGAAAGTGGTAAGCATGGAGGGGTCAACTTCTTCAGATAGCTTGTCCTGACTTCGTGAGGTAGAGGCTTCAGTGAAGCTTTTCCTTTCTTCCATGAATATTTCCTTCACGCGCTCTAGGTCAAACCCAGCTTCTTTTTCTGGAGCCTTGCGAACCCACTCACTTTCTTCAGGATACTTTCCTTTATCATCACCAGTCATCATTCTACTTCACAACATAATATTCACATTAGGATCCTCCTTGCGGGGCTCAATCCTCATCATCTGTAAATTTTGGGTGGGTTGCTGAGGCTACGCCTTCTTCTCCTGCATCTTAGCTATCAGTATAGGGCATTCTTCTATCGCGTGGTCAAACTGAGTACAGTATCAGAAATATGGGAAAATAAGGATCGTACATTGCCGTTGGTAGTGTCCTTTCGCTCTGCAATTGTAGAAAACAACTTGTCCTCGACCTCTACCAGGTCCTCCTACTCCTCAGCCTCGTTTGCGCCCTTCATATCCTCCACGCACTCCCCTAACACCTTGCTCCAAAGGTTGAAGCACCTTGCTATAGAGGCCAAGCTTCTATCTGCATTTGATATGTGGGTGTTCTCTCCATCATTAAATCATAGCTACGATAGTTATGCTCATCATGGCCCACTAATTTATAGAAATTGCAAAATAACTATTGGGGTGCCTGCACAAATTTTTGCAGCAAGTGGCAATTGTCTGTTACATGTTTTTTTGCTACTTGATAGATAATGCACCACAACGAGGGTCCTGTACTTGGTCTTGCTGGGGCTTCCTACCTTAGAGGCATGGGCCCTCCCTTTGCCATATAATTCACAAAAATATGTCAATGATCCTTATCATGGCACTGGTTTTTACATTTTAGGCACCAAACTTCTTCGCACAACTCTGGCCGAGCCGCTTTTTCTTTCTTCAAGCTTTGCAACTCCAAACAGAGGTTCTGTAACTCCGTGTGAATATGTTGAACTCCCAATGTCACATCCTAGATAGGGGTGTCATGTAACCTCATTGCGATCTCTAATGTTTCTTCCTGAGTCCCTATATTTTGTTGTGACAAAGAAATCCTCAAGTGAGGTAGGAGTGCGGCTATAAACCAATCGCGGTTTCGACTGTCTATGAGATTCATATTGGCTTTGCGGATTTTTCACTTTAGTCTCTGATCCAGCTCCCAGGGATTTTCACCAATCCTCATTGCGATTTCCTTGAATCTGACGACTGATTGCGATTCAGACTTAGGTCTACTGAATTTCTTGTTCAGAGTAGTCTCAGTGTCCGCTACCACTGCCAATGGGTTATCCTTGCAATACTTAATGTACCATGTCAACACGTGATCTTGTAAAGTAGTAACCAACTACGCTTTCTTTATATGATCATCTGTAATATTCTGTGCCATCCATACAACCATTGCAACGAACCAAAACTGATCCGGGTCCTCACTTCCCAAGCCCTTGAAAATGGGAAATTTCATTGTATTTGACATGTTGAATGGTGGCGAAGGTGGTGGTGGTGTGGGAGAAGGTGTATGCTATGGAGGTAAAGGTGGAGGTGGCATGGGCGGATGAGGTATTTGCAAGAAACCCTGCTTTATCAACTATACAGTGCTTCACGATGAGGCCTGTACCGCTCCCTCATTGTCGCTCGAAGGAGGTTCTATCAATGGGCTATATTCAGGACCACTCTCTACTGATTTATAAATAATCATCCACTTCATGTAGATCCAAACATTAAGGCACTGGCATAAGCTGCTTTTTACACAAGAGCATTTTAATCCAAGTATTCAAAGATTTCAAATTCTTACCTCGCGGTCCTCTGAAAATGTGGCGCTCTGCTTCACTGTAGCTTACTGAGGTGTCGACCCTAAATTCTGTGACAAATCCTCCTATGACTCGATCAAGCCAGTGATTGATAGCATGCACAATCTTATATTCAGAGGATTCCAACCTCCGCACTAGCTCCAAGGTCTACACTATTAGACCGTCAAGCCTCCACCTTGCTTGGCCGGCTATCAATTTAGTGATCCACTCGTATAGTTAGATCGGGAAGGTGCAGAAGAAGATCTCATGTATCTCTGTGTATAAGTATCTTTCCAACCACTTTTCTTTTTTCGGGCACAAATTTCTGCTTTCTTGCATCTCAAATCATGGATATTTCTATCTAACCACTTCTCAATTTCTTTCTTTGTTGGATTCTAGTGATGCGACATCACACATCTCTTTATGCAGATCCCAATCCCAACAACGAAACCATTTCTTGGCTTAGTGGGTCTTGACCCAAGTTCAGAGTGAGTTGCACCAAACAAATCCCTACACTACTGGCCCTTTCGACATCAATCCACAGAGCGTGGACATAAGTCTCACTTGAAGCAGTATGGGGGGGTGCTGGAACCATGTTTTCACACCTAGAGATCAGCATGATGTTGTTTTGTGCCCTAAATATGTCTTCTGTTAGATCGATAAGACCTTATGGCTTATTGATATAACTTCCTTTAACCAGCCTCTAGACCTCCGCGAAGGTCTATGACTATCTTTTGCGGACCTTGAACAGACTAATAAGCTAATTAGGCGCACCAAAGATCATTCTTAACCCAGTAATTAACTTGATCGGCTTAAGTGTTCGATAACTTCCACATACAACAAGATAATCTTCGCATAAACAGTTAACAGTAATTACATTAATATAATAGTATAAATCGTGTAAGATCGCGCATCAATACATCATTATTTCATAAGCTCAACATTCATCGCAACATAAAGCGCATTCATTCATAACAAAAGTAAATAGGAAAAACATAGGAATTTATGCAATAATATTCTTTATTAATACTCAGTTCAGCTTACAGACTCATGACTTCCTTGCGCACTCAGCTGCAGGGCTCCACTCATTCATTTGCAGACTACTCTAGGCCTCTACGCACATCGCTATAAAGCCTAACTTCTACTCTAAGACTCCTACATTTTTTCTTCTACTGACCCATTACATTCATCCTCCTCCCTTTTTCTTAGGCATCCTAAGACACTCCTACTTATACAATCCCATGGTTGGTGGACCATGGGTAGATCTTCAAAATCTGACTCAACTAACATAAAAGAGGGTAAAACCCTTTTTGGCTCTTTAATTATCTACGCACTCTGTGACCACAACTTGTGGAGACTTTACATATTTATACAACAAAACTTGGGCTTTTTCCCCAAAATTGACCCTAAGGGACCCCATCCTAACATGACTTGACTCTAGTGCACCTCCCACATAATCGTGGCACACTTGCTTGAAGGAAAACATATGTGTCCCAGGTGGCATAATAATGCATCCTGGAGGTGAAAATTTGGAACTTCCTTACCTTCCAAGAGTGTCTGGTATGTGCTAACAAATTCTGGAGCACTCTTGTAAATATGCAGCCACCCCGAAGGCTTGTTCCCATAGGAGTCGAGAATAGTGATGAGTGCCATGACAGGTGGTTGGCTGAGGTAGTCTACAACATTATTGGCACAACCCTTCCTATACTTAATATTCAAATTGAATTTTTGCAGGTATGTGGACAATTTCTTATGGTGATCATTCTATAACTTCCCTTGTGTTTGTATGAACTGCAATGGTCTGTGGTCTATTTGGATGACCATTTCCTTCCCCAAAATTCAATGCTTTCGTTGATGATAGGCCTGCACAATGGAATACATTTCTTTGTCGTAAGTGGGATACTTTCAAATTATGTCTGAAAGTGTCTTAGTATGGTAAGCCACTGGATGGCCCTGCTGAGTAAGAACTGCACCAATAGCTTAGTCATAGGTATCTGTCTCAATCTCAAATGGTTTATATAGGTCTGGTAATGTGAGCACTGGTGCAAAGTAGAGGCAATGCTTCAACTTGACAAATGCCTTCTGTTGGGTTTCAGACTAATTTTTTTTTTTCTTTCACTCCTCCCTTGGTGACTTGACTTAAAGGCCAAGTGATATGAGAGAACCCCTGTTGGCATTATGATACAAGTTTTGTTCTTAATGGAAACTCACTCACAAGTCAGTTTAGTTTTGATGAAAGGAAACCCACAGTGTAACAGGTCCATTTAGATGCAACAGGGCATTGGTATAGAAGAACAGGCAGATGGAACTAAAGTCTACTAATCAGAATGAACAAGTTGAAGGTAAAGTATGGTGAAAAGTAGTTTAAGATGTATATGTAGGTCCACTTAGTCAAAACAACATATACACGTTGGTTCATAGGAAAAAAATAGCATATACATATACACGCACTTTCACAGGAAGAAAAGCGAGTATATGTTGGAAAATCAAGGAAATTCAAGAGGAGACAATACCAGGGGTCAATACCACGGTATTAGCCCACAATATTTAGCAGAGTAATGACTATTTGATCCCATCCAAGAATACCATGGGTCCTAAGTGGCTTAGGTCCAAGGTATTGAGAAAGGCCCAAAACTATATAAGGAGGAGAAGATCATAAGGCCAAGGATTGCAAGTGAAAAGGGTTTCTAAGGAATACTTCTATCTGAAGTATATTTTATGTTGTAGGGACTATGTTTGTGATTTGATCTAAAATATTTTGTGCACCTTGAATTCAATGTTGGATCAAGATCATTAGACCTGAAATGAGTTATCATTGAATGATCTAATATTGGTTGGGCCAGATTTGATTGTGTACACCTGTTTTATTATTTAAATGTCATGATCTGAGTTTGTTTGAAGTCCGGAATAGCAGCAAAATTATGAGTTAATATTTGCAGATCTATACACTGGTTCATCTCGGTAAAATTGCATGTACACGCAGGTTCTACTTTTCCAAGTAGCATATACAAAATAAAAGCCTATTCTTCAAGATATGACTGATGTATCTGATCAGTTCTATTGTTTTACTATTGTTTGTCAATGAAGTCTTCTTATATCTAAATGTGAAATTGAATGCATAAGGAGTTTTATATTTGATTGATTGATTGTATAAGTGAGAAAGGTGATCTCTTCTACTACCTGTGTAAAGCTCTGTAAATTGACAGTAGATGTTCAATTTATTACTGGTAGTTACAAACTTGATTCAGAACTTTTATGTTTCAGTAGTTTGGAAGGTATACACAGGTTTGATTAAAGGAAGTAGTGTATACACGTAGGTTGGGTTCAGTAAAGTAGTGTATACATTATGATGTATGATTTTTGAGGTTGCAGCTGGTTCTAAATAATAATGCAGGTTTCTAGGTTCAACACAGTGTTCTGATGACAATGATATGATTGTTCAAATTAACTGATTATTGGTTGATGTAGTTTGAAAGTTCTGATGGGTCCAGTATGAAAATTTGATGAAAGGAGGCCTTCATGTGTATTGTTTTGTACCAGGAGAATCCAGTCTTAAAATTTATGAAACGTGGTCCCTGGAAGAAGAGAGAAGGTCGTAGCCTTTTGTAGGCCAGTGCCTATGTAATAGTAACCACATTGCCTAGTACAAGAGCTAGGGGGTTGTAGCTCCCTTCTAGTAGAATATGGAAAATGAGAGAAGGTTGTAGCCTTTGGCAGGTGGGTGCCTGTGTACTAGTACGAGTCTGCACCAGTACAAGATTGTAAACACATTTTCTTATTATTAAAAGAAGATGGTGACGACAACAGCAGGTGGCTTTCACCTACATTGGGTTTTCACCTTCAATCTTGGTGTTCATGTGTGTTGCTTATGTGTGATGGTTTATTCTATTTTTACTGCACCGTTTAATAAGTTACTAATGCAATGGTTAAAGATCAACACATGATAAATTGACTAAATCACAAGTTCTTTGGATATATGTTTGTTTCTCTAATAAAAGTAGCGTGTACACGCTAGTTCACTTCACTAAAGTAGCATATATGAATCTATTTGGGAAATGAAAAATGATTGATCTGATAATATTGATTCAACCCCCCTCTGAGTATTATTTCCACAATTGGTATAAGTGCAGGTCCTTCAAAAGAAGCTTGATCACTTGAAGGAAGATATTTCAAGATGAATAATCATGAAGGCATGGGATCTATCAGACCACCAATATTCAATGGGAGAAACTTGGTATATTGGAAAATAAGAACCAGAGTCTATCTTCAATCACTTGGAGCTGATGTTTGGGAAATTGTGGAAGGAGGATATCAATTTCCAACAGCAATACCTACAGACTTTGTAGGTAATAAGTTATACGAAACCAATGCCAAAGCTATCAATACGTTATTGGGAAGTCTGTTAAAATCAGAATTTGTCAAATTCATGCAGCTCAAGACAACCAAAGAGATATGGTACAAAATCATTCAGAGCTACAGGTAAAACATGCTAAGCTTCAAACTCTCAGAATTAAGTATGAAACACTTAAGATGCAGTGATGAGATTGTTGCTAGTTACTTTTTACGTATAGATGAGATTATTAACCGTATGAAGAATCTGGGTGAAGAGATAAAGGAAGCTACTTTAGTTGAGAAAATTTTGAGATATTTTTCTTCTAAATTTGAGTCAAAAGTGGCTGCTATAGAAGAAAAACAGGATCTTTAAACTATTACTGTGACTCAACTCCATGGAATCCTAACTTCCTTTGAAATAAGGAAAGGAGGTCCATCAGATATGAGAGAAGCCACCTTTAAAGCTTCAACAAAGGGAAAATAAAAGGAGGAGCACAATGAACCAAGATACATTTCAGAAGAAGAAGATGGGGTAAATTTTGTCAAAAATATTCAACGGGGTTCTGGAAGATTCAGAGGTAAGTTACCATTCAAATACTTTTCTTGTGGTAGATTTGGCCATTATGCTGCCAAATGTCCTCATAAAGATAAATATGAAAAGGGAAAGGAATATGCAAAAGGCAATAGAAAACAGGTTGTCAATAAAAGGGGTTACTATACGCATGAAGATAGTGAGGGTTTATCCAATAGTGATGAATATGAGACTGAAACAAGATTATAGACTACTCATGGCTGATGACAATGATGGTTTTTTGGATTCCTTAGGAGAGGAAGAATTTCTTGAAGAAATAAAAAAACTCAAAATCTTCTTAGAAGAAAAGAATATGATCATAGATAAGTTGACACACCAACTCACTGAAAGAGAAAAACACGATGAATCACTAGTATGTACTCCAATGGTAACAAGATTCAGTCTCAGTTCTAACGATGAATCACCAATAGTAAACCAACCAACTTACATATCTATGATTGGAAGTTTTCTTTATCTAATAGGTGCCAAACTTGATATCACACATGTAGTAGGAATTGTTGGAAGGTTCCAAGAAAATCCAAAGTAATCACATCTCCAAGTAGTCAAAAGAATTTTCAAATATCTTCAAGGAACTCAGGACTTTGGTCTATGGTATCCTAAAGATACAGATCTTACTCTTCATTCTTATACAGATGTTGACTCGGCAGGAAATGTGGATGGTTGAAAGAGTACTCATGGAGGAGAATTCTATATGGGTTCACGGTTGGTGTCTTGGTTCAACAAGAAACAAAATTTGATTGCGTTATCTATAACTGAAGTAGAATATGTCACTGCTGCATCTTGCTGCACACAAATACTTTGGATGATACAAACATTGCAAGACATTTAGATCACATGTACTCCACCCATCTCCATTCTATGTGATAATGCAAGTTCCATCAGTATTTCAAAAAATCTAGTCATGCACTCCAAGACCAAGCACATACCCATTAAGTACCATTTTCTACGAGAACAAGTGCTTGAACAAAAGGTTAAATTGGAGTATGTTCCCTCCAAAGAATAGGTATTCACTAAACCACTTCCTAGAGAAACATTTGAATATATCAGATAAGAGATGGGAGTAGTTGCTACATCATCCTGCTGTTAAATTCAGTTTTCAGAGGAAGGTTATTATACGAGGGTTTCATGAAGTATAGTCACGTATACATGCAGGTTTCTGTGGCTGAAGGAGGGTATATGTTTTTTTGACAAAAAAATAGTGGGTCAGACTCTGATATGGGTGATTTGTATGACATTGACGACTAGAGTCTTACAATATGCTTTGTTCATTGATTTTTATCTGACTAACAAAGATGCCTTGATGAATGACTTTTTGACAATGCATAAGTAGCGCATGTTCAAGGGGAGCATTATCCTTCACACACATTCAACATTGTTGGCATCATGGTTGCTAAGTTCAACTATGGCTTCAGATACTTATATCATTTGTTGCATAAGCCATGTAAAGATCTAAGGTGTGATATGACTTCTTCTATCATGGTCTATATTTCAATGAGGCCTATTGGACATATGATGTAATTTGCATCCGCACTTTGCATGGGATGGATGATGTAATAATTGTTATATTTCTGTCATTTATAAATAATTGGTATATCTCCACTTGGTTGGGTGGATGAGTCAAATATGGTGTATCCCCACTTGGTTGGGTGATTGATGTATGTATGTCATTGGTCATAGGGAGGTCATACTCACTTAGTTAAGTTATAGAGTCATGTTATTCTTTTGAAACATATCTCTACAAACTCGGCATGTACTCAGGGGGAGCATGGACAACATAATGTATATGAAAGGGGGAGAATATCTTGGCTCTCGCTTTTCCCTTGATGTCAAAGGGGGAGAGTATTTGGTGTTGCTTGTTCTCTCTAATAGTCTCTACAGCTTGCAGTAATCAACACCAACGTGGTTGCCATCAAGTCCAAAGGGGGAGATTGTTGGCATTATGATACAAGTTTTATCCATGATGGAAAATCACTCACAAGCCAGTTCAGTTTTGATGAAAAGCAAGCCATAGTGTAACAGGTCCATTCAGACATAACAGGGCATTATGAAAGAAGAACAGGAAGATGGAACTAAAGTCTACTAATCAGAATGAAGAATTTGAAGGTAAAGGATGGTGAAAAGTAGTTTAAGGTGTATACACAGGTCCACTTAGTCAAACCATGGGTCCTAAGTGGTTTTGGTCCGAGGTATTGAGAAAGGCCTAAAACTATAAAAGGAGGAGAAGATCATAAGGCCAAGGAGTGCAAGTGAAAAAGGATTCTAAGGAATACTTCTAGCTGAAGTATATTTTATGTTGCAGTGGCTATGTTTGTGATTTGATTTGAAATATTTTGTGCACCTTGAATTCAATGTTGGATCAGGATCATGAGACCTGAAATGAGTTATCATTGATTGATCTGATATTGGTTGGGCTAGGTCTGATTTTGTACACCTGTTTTATTCTTTAAATGTGATGATCTGAGTTTGTATAAAGTCCAGGATAGTAGCAAAGTTATGAGTTAATATTTTTAGATCCATATTCTGGTTCATCTTGATAAAAGCGCATGTACACACAGGTTCGTCTCGGTAAAAGTGTGTGTACACGCAGGTTCTTTCTTCCAGGTAGCGTACACAAAAGAAAATCCTATTCTTCAAGATTTCACTGATCTACCTGATTAGTTCTGTTGTTTTACTGTTGTCAGTCAATGAAGTCTTCTTAGATTTAAATGTAAAACTGAATGCATAAGGAGTTTGATATCTGATTGATTGATTGTATAAGTGAGAAGGGTGATCTCTGCTACTACCTTTTAAAGCTCTGTAAATTAACAGTAGATGTTTAGTATATTGCTCATTGGTATAGACTTGATTCAAAAGTTTTATGTTTCAATATTTTTGAAGGTATAGGTAGGTTTGATTAAAGGAAGTAGCGTATACACGCAGGTTGGGTTCAGTAAAGTAGTGTATACGTTCTGATGTATGATTTTTGAGGTTGCAACTGGTTATGAATGATAATGTAGGTTTCTGGGTTCAACACAGTGTTCTGGTGACAATGATCTAACTATTCAGATTAACTGATTATTGGTTAATGCAGTTTGAAAGTTCTAATGGGTCCAATATGAAAATTTGATGAAATGAGGCCTTCATGTGTATTGTTGTGTACCAGGAGCATCCGGTCCGAAAATTTATGAAACGTGGTCCTTGTAAGAAGAGAGAAGTTTGTAGCCTTCTGTAGGCCGACGCCTACATACTAGTGAACACATTGACTAGTACAAGAGCTAGGGGGTTGTAGCTCCCTTCTAGTAGAAGCTAGAAAATGAGAGAAGGTTGTAGCCTTCGGAAGGTGTGTGCCTACGTAGTGGTATGAGTCTACACTAGTACAAGATTGTAAATATATTTTCTTATTATTAAAAGAAGACAGAGACGACAATAGCAAGTGGTTTTCACCCACATTGGGTTTCCACATTAAATATTGGTGTTCAAGTGTGTTACTTATGTGTGATGGTTTATTATGTTTTTACTGCACTATTTAATAAGTTATTGATGCACTGGTTAAAGTTCAACACATGATAAATTGACTAAATCACAAGTTCTCCGGGTATACACTGGTTTCTCTAATAACAGTAGCGTGTACACGCTAGTTCACTTCACTGAAGTAGCATATTTGAATTTGTTTGGGAAATGAAAAATTATTGATCTCATAATACTGATTCACCCCACCTCTTAGTATTATTTCTAACAACCCCAACATGAACATGCGGTAGAAATTTGCAAGACCTAGAAAGTTGCGGAGCTCTGTTAGAGTGGTTGGGGCTGGCCAATCCCGAATGACCTGTATCTTTGTTGGGTCCACATACACACCTTGCTCATTAATAATGTACCACATATATTGAACCTAGGTCATGCCAAAATTGAATTTCTCCAAATTGGCACACAACTTGTGTTGTCACAGGGTTTGAAGGACCTGTCAAATATGGTGGAGGTGCTCTTCCTAATCTTGGTTGAAGATCAAGATGTCATCTAAATACACCACAATGAATGCATTAGTGATGGGTCACAAGATGTCGTTCATTAATCTCAAGAAGGTTGGGGGCATTCATCAACCCAAAAGCCATGACCAACCATTCAAAAAGGCCCTCCTTGGATTTGAAGGCACTCTTCCACACATTAGAGGGTTTGATAGAAACCTAGTGATAACTGAACTTCAAGTCAATATTATTGGAATATTTGGCCCCCTTGAGCTGGTCCAGAAGGTTATCAATCAGTGGGATTGGGTACCTATTTTGGACAATGATCTTGTTGAGTGCATGATAGTCAATACAGAGTCTCCAGGTCCCATTGTTCTTTTGTACCAATATAATTAGGCTCCAACAGGGTGATGAGCTTGGCTTGAAGTGCCCTTTCTGCAACAGCTCTTGAATCTACCTCTTGATCTCATCATTCTCTAGAATAGAGTGTTGATAGATTGATCCATTGGGTAGCGGTGCTCCCAGAGTCAGATCAATGGAATGCTTGAATTGATAATGCAGAGGCACCCCTATAGGTGAGGCGAAAATGTCCCTGTACTTCTCCACAACCTTGTCCATCTACTATTGTTGTGTGGAGGAGCCCTGTTTGGAAGATGTGGCCATAATATTCTTCTTTCCCTAAGGGTGAACCATAAGGAAAAAAAATTTCCTGGTTTGGGAAATGATCTTACTAAATTTCTTTGTAGTGATATAAGAGATGGCGGTAGGAAAAGCTAACTTTGGTATCCTGTACAACTTATTTCCCAAAGTAATAATCACACAACAAGGTATAGATTCATATACAAAATGTCTCTTCCACAAGTATGGTTGTCCTAATAATATAACACAAACTTCAACAGGAGTAACATCACACAATACCTCATCTGTGAAGGGCTTGATGCTGTAGGGAAGGCGACACTGCTGGCTGACGTAAATATCTCGCCCTTGATGAAGCCACCTGATGGTGTACAGTTGTAGATGTGCTATTGTCAGTAGGCTAAGTTGCTTCATGACCTCTACTAAAATGAGGTTCTTTTGGATCCCACTATCAATAATGAATTGCAGCGGAGAACCCTTCACACACATCTGTGAGTGGAATAGGTGTTCCCCCTCCTTTGGATCTTTAGGCTCATTCTTCTAGATCTTGGTGGTGGCCATGATGGCATAGAGCTCTGCATCAATGATCTGCTTCCCTTTGTCATTCCCCTTGTCAAGTTTTGACTCAGAGTCGAAACATGTGTCTGATTCAGAAGCCTTAAGCTCAACTACTAGTGACTGCTTGGCTCGGCACTCACTTGTGTTGTGAGTGGAGCTCTTATGGAACTCACATCATTTTCCAGTGTCCTTCTTTATCTTTGGGGTGTTGTTCTTTTTTTTTCGGCTTTGATGGGTTGTCCTAGGTCACCTTGCCTTGGATTTGGCCTTTGCTTTGTTGTTTGGGGTCAACTTCCTTTCTTTAGATTCACAGATCCAAAGTCTCGCTTCTTCTGTTTAAACTTTTTCCCAGTCTCGATAGTGTATCGGTATGCCATGCTGAGCAAGGATATGTCTAGGAAATCCATCTTGTCCTAGATGTAATTGGGCAAGAAGTTGTGTACTTGAGTACCAAATGCTACTCAGAATCCTTGATACCAAATTTTGGTTGGAGGTTGTGGAAAACATCTATGAACTCTGACACATTTTGGTATCTTCCCTGTCGTAGAGTGGTCCAATTTAAGTATTTACCTTCATAGATCATGATAAGGTAATATTGTTCCTCAATGGCATCTTGGAAAGAATCCCAAGTGGGTGTGACTGAAAACAATGAGGATTCCTTCTCGTCCTTTTGTTCATAGTAGGTTTCCCACTAGTGCTTGATGTTTGGGGCGGCTTTGAGAAGTGCAAAAGTAATCTTTTGTCCATTGGAAAAGTCATGAGGTGAAAAATATCCTTCCAACAGATTTAACCATTTATCTATGACATCTGCATCTATATTTCCTTCAAATATTGGAATGTCAAAGTTAAATTGTACCTTAAAAAGAGTGGTTCCTCCAAAGTGGCTGCTGGATGAAGATGCGCCATTTGTGGGTAATTGTTGAAGGATCTAGGCAAAGTTATCCATCATCGTGTTCCTTTGTCACTCAAGGGATTCTTTAAGAAATATTTTGATAATATCTCCTGGCCCCTCATCTTTCTTTTCTTCCACCATAGGAGGTTGTTGGGGTTTGTGAGGTTGGTCTTGAAAATGTTCAACCAGATCGAGCCCTAACTCCTTATACCCTGCCCTTGTTGGGGACATGCAAAGAAAAACAGAGAAAGAGAAGACCACTCTGATACAGCTGATCCAAACTTAAAAAAGAATGTAAAAAATTAAATATATAACTATAAATACAAAAATTCAGCATAAATAACACTTCATTTAATTAATATCATAATACTGAAATATGCTTACAAACAGAATGGAAAAAAACCAGCTCAGGTGATGGTAACTTATCTCTAAGAAGAGATGTGGTGGCTACATGTCTCTGAACTATGTTATAATGAGGCTCAAGGGCCTATTTATTATTGAAAAATAAGAGAAAAACATAAACAACCAAAACCCTAACCCCAGGAGATGTAACGCCAGGAGTTTGTGGGCCTCGTTGGGGTTAGTTGGGCAGCCAACTTCCCGGGGTCATAACTTTGTCATATTATCCCTGTTTGGCGTGTATGATACCTTGTTGGAAAGGTCTCTTTGAATATTATAGGATTTTTAGCAAACCCCTTCCCATGGCCAAGGCCCTGCAATGGACCTCAAAAAAACGCCTTTTAGGGGGTCAAAAATGCTCCGGAAGTTCAAGACCCAAAAAACTGCTAAAACTAGTAAATTATGAAATAAAAAAGGAAACATATGAAACCGACTAAAGGTCTAGGTGGAATAGGAGGGTGACCATCAATATCCACTTGGATCATGCCAAAGCGAGGATAACATGGAAAAAACACTAATTAAAGTGAAAGCGAGAAAAAGGGATAGTTGAAAACATGATAACGACACTCTCGAAAGAGAAGGTCTGCAAAAGAAAAAAATTGGAAAATCACCGAAATAGAAGTACAAACACAACCAGAAGTTAGATACTACCAATGAAAATGCACATTGACTGTCAACATGAATTTAAAATTACATAGGCATTGTCTTGATGGACTATTCTAGACCTGTTCAAGCCGCATGAAGGAATACACCAATGAATTCATTACAGACTGAGCATGTGTGAAAAAGTGACTTGAAAACTTACAATTCAAGAAGGGAGATCAAATAATTAACTAAGCATTAACTGAAAAAAAAGTGACTATGGAACGACTGATCCCAAGATTTGTAGTAGGCTCCAAAATTCAAGTATACAAAAAATTTAGGAGGGTGATTGTCACAATGACAACACTTGGTGGCACACTCGTAGAACTCCAACTTCTCTTCCTTGGTCAAATATTTTGTCTAGGGTCTAGTTCCTCAGGGAGTATTGATTCATCATTTACATCACTTTGGTTTCCCCACTTACCCCATGTATAAGCATTGTCCCATTTGTCCTTCCTCGGTTGAAATCAATCATAAATCTAACAACATCGCAATATTTTGAATCAAGGAAGGGTGGTTTAGTTTGTGAGATTTAGATTTTCAAAGTATAGTTTTCATCTCTAGTGTTGCTCCTTTGCAAGTAGGCCTGGACAATACCCTGATAGATTCACTACAGGACCACAAACATTACTTTGCTCCAAGCAAGCTTGGACAATACCCTGATGGAGTTGCTTGCTTCACCTCCTTGTGCTAGAAGCCTTTCTCTTCTTTCACCCTTTATTTATGTATTTTATATATAGTATTGTGCGTAGGCACTTATTCATTTCACAGGTGGAAGAGGGATCCCGAATTATCAAGAGAAAAAGAGGATGTTCCTTCAGAGAATAAAATATAAGAGCTTTTCTTTTGGTTTTCTCGTTTATATTTTTCCCTTGTCCTTCTCTACTTGATTGGATAAGCATGGAAAACAATGAAACATAAATAACCAAGTGAAGGTGTAAGGTTTCCAGAATAGACACGAGTATCATGGCTCAAAACAAAGCTATCCTTATGCAAGGATCACATTTTCCATTATAACATCATTGACCAAAATGTGTAACCAAGACGGGAAAGAAGGACTAAAGGTTAGACAAATGTTGCAATGTCACAAAGCCCTTTCTATTTTTCCGCATTGTCTTTCGAGTCCAAATGGGACACCCTTCATCCAAAGTCATATTAAAAGAATAGAAAAGAAAAGTCACGACACAACATGAAAAGAAAACCAAATCACAATGGAAAGGAGGCTAAGCCAAAAGATGATGTGAGACAAAAGGAAGAAAACATAAGAGAGACTAAGGAGAAAAAGTGTAGGATGAGTGCAAGAGAGGGGAAAGTAACAAACAACTAGACCTACTCCTAACTTAACTAGCTAGAAGGTTGGGGCCACGCATAATGAAATTTCCAATGAATCCACCATAGTTGTTCCCGAATTGCAATCACAAAGATCCGACCAATTAAAATTGATATAAAGAAGCATGCAACAGAAAAGATAAGAGCTTGAATAACTTGCACAAAAAATTGAAGGTCTTGTCTGTCAGCAAAAAGATATGTCATAGCCACTACTTCTACCCAACTTGCAATATCACCTTTTCGATGAATATTATAAACAGACAAACCTTGAAAGCTTCTTGTGAATGTTCCTTCATTTGTGCCATCCTTCTTACCAAACATGAGAAACTACTGAATATTGTTATTAACAAATGGGCTTGCTAAGTAAGATGCTTCTAGACAATCATAGATTGGATCGTGAAATTTGAAACAATCCTCTTGAAAATCCCAAAATACTTGAAAATATGAATTTTCGTCTAGAAGCAGAGAGTTACAATGAGAATATTGTGAGGGAAAGTGGATCTGGTCATATTTAGTCATCATGTCAAGACAATGAGGACCTAACATAACCATTAGTGAAGGCCAAAGTGCCTCAACTACTTGACAAGTAACCAAATAAAAAGATGTTGAACCACAAATATCAAAGGATGTAAAACAACTATCATTTGATGTGCCAATGGGAAAATGGTAAGTTGAATGAAAATCATCATAGTGAGAATCATGATCAAATGGATTGATTAAGGCATCAGATTCCTAGTTTGTAGTTAACAAAGATAAATTAATTTTAACATCTCTGCAAATGCTTTGAACAATACAATCAACTTCCTCGCATGCCAAATGTGATGAACCATTTTCTTGATTCAGAAAATACCTCAAAGACTTACTAACACTCAAGAGGATTTTTGGTGTCATCAAGACATTTGTAAGAGAGACCAGGAGTTGATTTTCCATCATAGCATTTAACGTATATGAATTCTTCGACCAAAGATAATCTTGAAATTGATTAGCCTCATAATTCTGCACATTCACAAAAGGTATACACTCCAAACCCAAATTCTATACAAGAGATTTACATGGGGATGAATTCACTTTAGTAGTATGATCAAATACTCGATCTCGATAAATATGAAAATTGTAACTAGAAATCTTGAAATCCATCAAGAACGAGTTTGCATCTAGTGAAACAATATGCATTAAAGTATTCTACGAGAAAATACAGATGTGACATGGTATAGAAATTTTACCAGGATGGCGAGAACCTGACATAATCATCTACGAGAGTTGAAGGGCCTCGACTTGTTGACAAGTTATAAAACTTTAGAAATATAGATAACAACATTTTGTAAACTAAGTCAAATCACAGATTGCATGTGGACAACTGCCATCAATTAAATTAAAATGATCACCATTATCTAGATGGGAGCTATGTTCCTCACTGGTTTGATAAGATCTTACAACTTCAACAAACAAATTACTTAACCTGTAAAATTATTTTGATCACAAATTTGAAGATTTATGAATCATAGAAATCTCATGAGGCAACTGATTCAAAGAGTTTCACCCAAGAAAAATAGTATATGAAAACGAATGGGGTATATGATCTATAATTTAATTTTTTTCTTCTTCATTATGGATAATCTCACTATCTTGTTCCATTTCAATATTCAACTCATTAGATAACAAACTTGAAGAACATGAAGAATTTCCATCGCAAGTTGATGCATTACAAACAATAGAGAATAAAAGATAGGGAGGTGAAGAGGAAGAAGTGTTCATTAACGAATATTATTTAACCGAAATAGATTTGAGATCTAAATCTTTTGAAAAAAAACTTTATTGAGAAACTAAAAGACTAGATGGTGCACTTGGGCATTGATCATCATCCTAATCAGAATCATTATTGCCCAAGACTTTAGATTGATAAGGAGAATTGATTACATTTGATTTATCACTGAGATTACTAGATTCATTATCAGCCAAGAGTAAGGAAACACCATCTTCACATGGAGGACTTTGAAAAAGAGAAGAAAGATCGAAATAATATTCACCTTCCTACTCCTCTACTTGCAAAATATGACTACCTTGCACCTGTTCACTGCTTGCATTTGGAAGAGATTGATTACATATATTGAGGGACAAGGGTCTGTGAGAAAGAGATGGTAGAGGATGACATGTATCCAAATCAGTTTAATATTTAAATTATGAGTAAATTATATCATCTTGATGAATGAAGAAATTAGTCTTCGCCATTGGATTCATGAACCATTCTAAGATTTCCTCCATTGGATCTAAATGATGAAAAGCGGAAGGAGGATGAGAAGATAGATTAGGAATTTGATTTGTAGTTTTTCCAACTTTATTATCATCACAAGGAGGAACTTGCATTAGAACTGAAAAAGGAGAAGGACAAGGAAAAAAGGAATAAAATGTTCCTCCTCTAAAATTAGGGGTGTCTCGTGGCTTACAAGAGTTGGGGAAGCAGAAAAATCAGGTGGTGTGTATTAACGTACAAAGAGATATGAACCAAATGCTAAAACTTGTATTTAAAGAAATCCTAATCCATGTCTTCTTCAGGAAATTCATAACAGAGGTGAAGGAATCAATCAAATAATTCCTTAATTGATTTATTAGGCTTCATTCTTAGTTGATTAATCCTTTTATAAAAATATCGGTAATCATACTATTGACTTAGTGGGTCTTGACCCAGGTTCAAAGTTAGTTGCGCCAAACAAATCCCTACACTACTGGTCCTTTCGGCATCAATCTGCGGAGCACAGACCGAAGTCTCACCCGAAGCAGTATGGGGGGATGCTAGAACCAAGTTTCCGCACCCAAAGATTTGCATGATGTCGTTTTATGCCCTAAATCCACCTTCGTGCATATCAATAAGCCCTTATGGCTTATCGATATAACTCCCTTTTATAAGACTCTAGACCTCCACGAAGGTATACGATTGTTTTTCGCAGACCTTGAACAGACTAATAAGTTAATTATGCACATCAGATATTACTCTTAACCCATCCATTACTTAGATCAACCTAACTGTTCGATAAATTTAACATACAACAAGATAGTCTTCGTGTAAACAATTGACATCAATTGTGTTCATATATCAATATAAATTGTGTAAAGTCACGCATCAATACATCATTATTTCATAAACCCATCATAACATAAAGCACATTCATATAAAGAAGAAGTAAGAGATAAACACGATTATCTTGACAACAATCTTCTTCATTAATATTTAGTTCAACTTATAAACTCAAACTTTCCTATGCACTCAGCTACAAGGGTTCACGCACTTAGCTGTGAACTCTACTCTAGGCCTCTGTGCACACAACTACAGATCCTTTCTTCCTACTCTTCTCCAGTAACTCTCTAGACTTCTCCCATAGACAAACTTCATTTCTTCTTTTCTTATACATCCTAAGAGACACCTATTTATACAATCGCATGGTCCAATAACCATGGGTAGATCCTCAAAAATCTGACTCAACTCACATAAATAAGGGTAAAACCCTTTATGATTCTTTAACTAACTACATGCTCCGTGACCACAATTTGGGGATACTTTACATATTTATACAAAAGAACTTAGGCTTTTGCCCCAAAATTGACCCTAGGGGACCCCATCCCAACAGGCCCCCAAAACAAAGATTGTGACTTGCCCTCGAGTCACTCGGCTGGCACGGAGATCTTACTACGAAGATTCCCTAGCTTCACTTGTGAAACTTCTACCTCAACCACGTTCTACATGGCTATCTGCTTGATTTGTTCCACCAGATTCTCTATGGCTAGTCCTGCACTGTCCTGCTTGATTTTTTTGCTGTGTACTCTGCAAGTTTGCCAATTTCTCCTGAATATTGGTGTAGACAATGTAGGATTCATCCAACTAGGGCCCCAATCTAGCCTTGAGGATACCTCTTTCTTTTGTGCTGCTTCTACCTGTGTAAGCAGTTGCGTCACCTCCTGTAGCTTGGAAAGGCGTTGTGTTGTAGCAATGGTGCGCGTTGTTGCCCTCACTTTATCATATTACTACTGGAGCTCGCGAACTTTTGTATTAAAGACCTACAGGGTGGGATCTTCCTACAGAGCCGTGAATACTTCCATAGGCTCAAATAGTGCGGTGCAGTCCACCACTTCAGCATCCACCATCGTGACTCCATCCTTCATAGCAGCTTTGCACTGGTCCCTTACCTATGGTGGGGTTGAAGGTTGTGACTTCAACTCTAGTGTAGTTATCTTTAGGTTTATTACGAACTGAACTCTAGCCACTTTTGTCTTGGCATCGTGCACGACCATAGCCAACATTTTGATCTTCGCCTCCAATGGTGTGTCCTTCGAGATATGCAATTCCGACACCGTTCTACATGCTTCTTCCATTAAGACCGCCAGTTGAGCGCTCTGCGCCTAGATTGTGTCCTTGGCCTTTAGCGCCTTTGTCTTCTAAACGAACATCTGTTCGTTGTTCACCCAATACTCACTAATGAGGTTGAGCGTGCATTGCTGTTTAGATTTGAACTCTGCTGTCACACCTGCCTACGATGTGTGAAGGTACTCATTGGGGATTACAACCAGGTTGAGGCCAATATTCTTCAAAGAAATCATGATGACCTTTTCATCTTCCGCCTCTGTGCTCAATGTTCCATTTGGTAGCACGACTTCCTGGAGATCTAGTGATAGAACCATCTATGTTGCCTGAGTGGTCCCCAATGCCAAACTTGTTGATGCAACGTTGATCTTCCCTATGCTTACCTGGATCCTACTTTTTTAAATTTGTAGCTCGCACAGATCCTTCTAAATGGTACTTAGTGCCTGCTATTGCTACTTCTCGAATTGCTGCAACGGTTTTGCAATGGTATCATGCACCTTGTCTCTAATCTCATCAAGGTCACCATCTATTAGAGTGATTGGATCCAACGATGGCTTGGTCACTTTTGATTTCTTCTGCGTCCCTTCCTTTCCTTGTTCCATATAACTTTTGATCCAGAAGTGGGTGCTCTGCTCTTCACAACCACCGCTGCCTTGCTCTAACTACTCCTCCTCCTCTGTTTAGGGTGGAGGAGACTTACCACTATGCTCAGAGTCGCACTCTGCTTATTCAGCTTACTACTTCTTGGCACGCTCCACTTCCACCCGGGCCTTCTCCTCAGCCTCTTTCCTCCGCTTGTCATACAACTGTTGGACCTTCTGCTTTGCTACTTCCTTCTTCTTATTTTCTATGAATTTTTTGGTGCCCATAGCCAAATCGGACAAAGTTTTCCAATCTGTCGTCCAACGCTTGATGACCTCCTGAATAACATCTTCTGTAGTAAAATAAGGTAGGTAAAACCTTATTTCGCGCTTCATTTGGTACTCTGACATAGGTAAAACCTTCTTTCGCGCTTCATTTGGTACTCCGACATCATATTATTTCGCACAGCCCCCCTGTCGCGTAGCTCTACAAATTGGGCAGTGTATTTTATAGTCCCACGCCTCCTTGTGGCTACCTGGAGTGCTAAGACTGTGCTACCATCATGTAGTCATTGGGACGGATCCCTGGTGTATGGATTCAATCGGCTTTCATTTACCCTTCCCATAAATCAGTCTCTATTCAACTTCGTGAGCTGAACTACTCCACCATCTGTAATTTCGTTGATAACATATGGGCCTAGCCAGTGCATTTGAAATTTTCTTGGAAACTTATCAAACTTACTATCATATAATAAAACCAAATCATTTAGCTTGAAGGTGCGCAGTTTGATGTGCTGATCATGCCAATATTTTTCACGTCCCTTCTGAACCTGCTGATGCAATCTTGCCAAAAACCTATTTTCCTCGAGCTTTGTTAGCTGCACGAGCCTTTCTTCTAAGGCTCCGTGGTTCACCTTCCTGTGAAAGCTGCGATGTGTAGACTAGGCATGATATACTCCATAGGCATGACAGTGTCCACACCATAGACCAACCTAAAAGGTGTCTTACCAGTAAGCTTTTTACAAGTAGTTCTATAAGCCCATAACACTGTTGGTACGCACATGTCCCAATCGTTATGTTGCACGTTGAAAACCTTCATCAAATCATTCTTCAATATATTATTAAAAGACTGAAACGTTCCATTGGCCTGAGGATGATATTGCATACTCTTCTGATGGTAAACCTGGTACTCGTTTGTCAGTGTGCTAATCGTTTCATTGAGAAAATGCATATTGTAATCACTCATCAGTACTTTTGGGCAACAAAACCTAGTTAACACATATTCAAATAGAAATTTTGCTATTGTTTCCCCTGTACAGTCCTTCACTAGCTGTGCCTTTGCCCATCTGGTCAAATATTCGGTCATGGTAACGATATACCACGCACCTGTCTTCTTTCCGGGAGGCTGAATGGGTCCTACAAAATCAATTGCCCATTTCTCAAAATGCTATAATGACACATGTGGATTAAAAGGCGGCTTATCCCTCCGTGATGGCCTGCCCGTTCTCTGACACACATGACATGCCCTACAATATGCTTTAGAGTCTTTATGCAGGGTCGACCACCACAATCTAGCGCATAAAATCTTTTGCGTTGTTGCTTTTCCTACATAATGCGCTCCTGCAGTTCCTCCATGAGCTTGAACAATGATATTGTTCCATTCAAAATTAGGCAAATAACATCGAAGTATCTCATCCAATCCCATCTCATACAAATGCCCTGTAATTACAGAGAAAAATACCACACGCACCACCAATTCTTTCTTTCGCTGACTAGTATATGCTTCTGGATAATATCTGCGAAGTGATTATTCACTACGTGCACCGCAAAAAGTTGCACGTTAGGCATTCCTTCCTCCAAATTAGTAGTCTCTTCTCTTGTTTCAATGTGTGATAGATGGTATGGTCCCGCTTCACAATTACCTCAAAATCATATTCTTGGAACAAGAACAACCATCTGCAT
>APFE030258927.1:161573-190102 GCA_000404065.3 Pinus taeda
CCCCCCCCCCCTCCCCACAACACAGGCTTATTAACTAGATATTTTAATGTAGAATGGTCTGTGTACATCTTGAAATGTCCACCTAATTGGTAATGTCTAAACTTCTGGACCATGTACACCATATCCAAACCTTCGTGCTCTATTGTCGAATAGTTCTTTTCAGCCTTAGACAACTTCCTACTCGCAAACGCTATAGGATGATCCAGTTCTCCTTTGCCAGCCTGTGTCAGCATTGCCCCCAGCACAATACATGAGGCATCTACATGCACATAGAATTCCTTCTTCCAATCCAGGAAGACTAATATCAGCACGGTGACCATTTTCTCCTTTAATACATCCAAGCTGCACTAACATTCTTCATCCCAATAGAATGTAGCGTCCTTCTTCAGTAGTTTTTTCCATAGGCGTGATAATTTGAGCATAAATTTTTATGAACTTCCGATAGTACCCAGTGTGGCCCAGTGTTGCGTGCAACTATTTAACACTTATTGGGACCTCCAAACTAATTATTACTGTGATATTAGTAGGGACATAAGCCAGCAAGATTCTGAAAGGGACACAAAATAAGAATTTCTTCAGGATTAGCACAATCTGATACCTTCGACATGTATCCAACATCAAGCGCAAACTGGCAACATGGCGCTTTACTAGCCCAAACAATGTCCAATCATCAAAATATACCTCCAATAACTTGTGAATGAATTCTTTGAACGCCATGCTGACTACACGCGAGAAGATTGCCGACAGATTCTTAAGTCCAAAAGGCATCATTGTATACTAGAAACATCCCATTTTGTCGTGAAAGTGGTCTTACTCCTGCCTTCTAATGGGATCTTAATTTGATGGTATCCAGAGAACCCATCAGTGAATGAATAGGCCTCCTACCCTCCAACATTATCCAATACCTCATTTGTGAAAGGTGTTGGAAAAGGATCATGAACCCAAGCATCATTAAGCTTCCTGAGATCTACACAAATCCTTATTTCATATTTTCGCTTCTTTTCTTGAATGACCATTGGAATCACCCAATCAGATTCCTCGACCAGTTCAATAATACCTACTGCAAGCATCTTGTCCAACTCCAAGCGGACCTTTTCCTTGCATTTGGGATTAAGGCGATATGGCCTTTGCTTAACAGGCTTCATGTCTAGTTTCAAAGTTATTTTCATCACTCCCAAATCGTCTATGATGCCTTTTAAGTTCAAAAATTTTGTAGGAAATAAGTCCTAATATTTGCAGAGAAACTCAGTGAGCTTATCTAGTGTGGCATCGCCCCACTAATCTCCAATCTTCGCAAACTTCGGCTCCACCTCTGTGCCAATGTTCACTTGTCTAGTCTTCAATGGTGCGGTGATGTCTGGATTCTCTCTGCGGTCTCTCAACTTCGTGGTGGCGTTCGGCCTCTGGGATGTTAATATTCCTTGGATCATCATCATCTTCTTTAGTGGTCACATTATAGCACTCCAACACATGTCGCAGTTGGGCACTCCAATCTGGTTGAATCAATTCTAAAGGATCCTATAGTATTATGAATATTGCTGCATTAACCTCCTGCAACACTTTGTCGATGCTTTTGAACCCATCCTCAAAGCTGAAGGTCATCAAAAATCCTTCTCTCAAGATGTCGAACTCAGTGGTACTGTGGTGGAGCTCTGTTTCCAGGTACCAATTCATAGGAATGACATCCAAAATGTGACATAAAATATGCACCCAATTTGGTTGTGGTTCCGTTCCATAAACCTTAATCTATTTTGCTAAATGATCACATGGATCATTTCTTCCATCATATTTTTCATTTAGTTGAACTTTCAGGTGACCAAACCACAATTGCATCATTATTATATACTCACGCCATTCATCGAAATTGTCTTTACTCATACCCCACCAATGTGTAGGCATAGCACGCAACAGCAAATCTAGTGCTTGAAAGCAATGCTTCTCCAATACTTCCCTTTCAAATGCATCCAGAAATTTATCTACATTAGTTAGACCATCATAATAAGGAAAACTTCTTACCTCGGATGATACACAACGCAATGATTTAGTCATCATATTACAACACAACATAGATACTTCATGCAACCTATTCTTCCAACATTCCAATTCCTCATCAGAATCTGATGTAAAGGAACTTACGCGGTCCCATGCAATGCATCCATCAGCTGTTGGATTAACCCAATCTTGGTCTCGCACTATTATTTTATAGATTTGGTCCAAATCATCATCGCTCTCCTTATAGTCACGGATTGGTTTAGTATAGCACGGTCCTTCTGCAGGGTCCAATGGTATTACTACACAGAGTGATTTCCTTTCAAACGACATTGTCCTCTTCTTCAAATTGATTATCCCATTCATGTCGATAGCCTAATCAATTCCCAGGAGTGCGGGGTATGGATTGTTATCATCAACAACCTTATCACCTCAAAATCAGCCAACGTGCTTGCACATACTATATCTATGGTCACTCCATGCAATCTCCCCATACGGATAATCTTATGTTGATTTGTTATTCTTAATTGAATCGGGGACCACTACAATGCATGTATCCCCATTCTTTCCCATGTCTGTTTAGGCAAAACATCGACCCCAGATCCAAAATAACTTGATTCATCTCGTACTCTCCTATTTGCACGGTAAGCCTCATCTCATGCCCTATTCTTGTCTTATGTTTGCCTATCTTTCTGACTGTCTGGTGTCCTTCAGGAGCACCTTCCTTACCAACACACTTATTTATTAGTTCTTGTAGGCCTTTCATGGCCTTGTTGTCATGCAGCAGCTTCATACAAGTTTCCAAGAAGGTGGTTGGCATGGAGTGGTCAACTTCTTTAGATAGCTTGTCCTAAATTCCTAAGGTAGAGGCCTCAGCGAAGCTTTTCTTTGCTTCCGTGAACGTTTCCTTCATGTGCTCCAGATCAAACCCAACCTCCTTTTCTGGAGCATTGTGAACCCACTCACTTTCTTCAGGTTTATTTCCTTTATCATCACCAGCCATCATTATGCTTCGCAGCACAATATTCACATTGGGAACCTATTTGCGGGGCTCGACCCTCATCATCTGTAGATTCTAGGTAGGCTGTTGAGGCTGCACCTTCTTCTCCTACATCATAGCTATCATTATAGGGCATTGTTCTATCACGTGGTCAAATTGAGTACAATATCACCATGATGGGCATGTTTGTCTCATACACTGTAGCGCGTAGTGTCCTGGCACTTCACAATTATAGAAAATAACTTGTACTCGACCTCTACCAGGTCCTCCTCCTCCTCAGCCTTGTCTACACCCCTGATATCCTCCGCGCACTCCCCCAACACCTTGATCCGGAGGCTGAGTTTCTATTTGAATTCGATATGCGGACGTTATTTCCATCATCAATTGATAGCTATGACAATTACTCTCATCGTGGCCCACCGATTTACAAAAATTGCAAAATAAATGTTGCAGCGTCTTTACAAATTTTTGCGGCAAGCGGAAATTGTCCATTACATGTTTTCCAACTACCTGAGAGATAGCACACCATAGTTCGGGCTCTTCACTTGGTCCCACGACAGCCTCCTGTCTCAGGGGCATTGGCAATCCCCCTGTAATATAATTCTGAAAAATAGGGCAGTGATCTTTATCATGCCCCTAGCTTTTACATTTTAGACACCACACTTCTTTGCGCACCTCCAGTAGAGAATCTCTCTCCTTCTTCAAGCTCTACAACTCCAAGCAGAGGTTCTGCAACTCCGTGTGAATCTACTAAACTCCCAAAGAAATGCCCTGAATAGGCATTTCATGCAATCTCATCGCAATTTCCAAAGCTTATGCCTGGGTCCCTATATTTTGCTACAATAAAGCAACCCTTAGGTGGGGCAGGAGCGAGGCTAGAAACCATTCACGGTGCTGACTATATGTGAGATTCATGTTAGCTTCGTTGATCTGGCACTTTAGTCTCTGATCTAGATCCCAGCGTGTTTCTCTAGCCCTCATCATAATTTCCTTGAATCCAATGACTAATTGTGATTCAGACTTGGGCCTACCAAATTCCTTATTCAGAGCAGTCTGAGTGTCCATTAACGATGCTAATGGGTTATCGGTGCAGTACTTAATGTACCATGTTAAGGCGTGATCTTGTAGAGTAGTAACCAACTGTGCCTTCTTTATATGATCCTCTGTAATATTCTGTTTCGTCCATACAACCTTCACAACGAACCAAAACTAATCTAGGTCCTCACTTCCCAAGCCCTTGAAAATGGGAAACTTCATGGTATTCGACATATTTAACGGTGGTGGAGGTAGAGGTGGTGTGGGTTAAGGTGTATGTTGTGGAGGTGAAGGTGCAGGTGGTGTGGGCAGATGAGGTATTCTTGGAAAACCCTGCTTTATCGAATGTATAGCGCTTCGCGGTGAGGCCTATACCATTCCTTTGTCATCACTCGAAGGAGGCTCTATAAATGGACTGTATTAAGGACTTGCTCTTTCTTGATTTCTAATGAATTCGCCACTTCGCATAGATCTAAACATCAAGGCAGTGTCATAACCCGTTTTTCACATAAGAGAAATTTAATCCAAGTATTTAAATATTTCAAATACTTACCTCACGGTCCTTTGAAAAAGCGTCGCTCTGCTTCACTATAGCTGACAGAGGTATCAACCACGAATTCTTTCACAAAACCTTCGATGAATTGATCAAGCCAGTGATCGACAGCAGACACTATCTTACCATCAGAAGCTTCCAACCTTCGCACTAGCTCCAGGGTCCACACTATTGGACTGTCAAGCCTCCACCTTCCTTGGTTGTCTGCCAATTTAACGATCCACTCATACAACTCGATCAAGAAGGTGCAGAAGAAAATTTTGTGTATTTTTGTGTATAGATACCTATCCAACCACTGTTCTTTTTCCAGGCATGGATATATGTTCTCTTATGCCACAAATTCGTGGATCTTTCTATCCAACCACTTCTCAATTTCTTTCTTTGTCAGATTCCAGTGATGCGACATCACACATCTCTTTATGCATATCCTGGTCCTGATAACGGAATCATTTGTTGGCTTAGTGGGTCTTGACCTAGGTTCATAGTTAGTTGCGCCGAACAAATCCCTACACTATTGGACTTTTCGGCATCAATCCTCTGAGGGCGGACCGAAGTATCACCCCAAGCAGTATGGGGGGATGCTGGAATCAAGTTTCCACACTCAGAGATCAGCGTGATGTCGTTTTATGCCATAAATCTGCCTTTACGCAGATCAATAAGCCCTTATGGCTTATTGATATAACTCCCTTTTATCAGCCTCTAGACCTCCACAAAGGTCTACGACTATTTTTCGTGGACTTTGAACAGAATAATCAGTTACTTACGCACATCAGAGATTACTCTTAACCCAAGAATTATTTAGATCAGCCTAACTGTTTGATAACTTTAACATACGACAAGATAATCTTTGTGTAAACAGTTCACATCAATTGAATTCATATAACAATATAAATTATGTAAAGTCACGCATCAAAACATCCTTATTTCACAAACACATCATAACATAAATCGCATTCATATAAAGAATAAGTAAGAGATAAACAGGGGTATTTTGGCAACAATATTTTTTTATTAATATTTAGTTCAGCTTATAGACTCAAACTTCCCTGCACACTCAGGTGCAGGGGTTTGCGCACTTAGTCGCGGACTCTAGGCCTCTGCACACACAGCGGTAGAGCATTTCTTCCTACTCTTCTCTGCTAACTCTCTAGGCTTCTCCCATATACAAACATCATTTCTTCTTTTCTTAGACATCCTAAGACACACCTATTTATGCAATCCCATGGTTCGCAGACCATGGGTAGATACTCAAAAAGATGACTCAACTTACATAAAGAAGGGTAAAACCCTTTATGATTTTTTAACTAACTATGTGCTCCGCGACCACAATTTGCGGATATTTTACATCTTTATACAACAAAACTTGGGCTTTTGCCCCAAAATTGACGCTGGGGGACCCCATCCCATTGCATACTTACAAATGCTAAATGAAGCTCCTTGATGAGGTGTTTAAGAGAATGAATGGAAGAAGGTGGTAGAGTGTGACACCCTCGACTAACTTGACCTTCAAGGGTGAGCAAAAAGAGAATAAAATCCACATCTTCACAATCAATTTCATAGTATTCACTGAACTTAGAGAAAAGATATGCATGCTCAACAATGGATGTACCATCCTCACCATCAAACTTGAATTGATACAAGTAATGGATAGAATCATTGGGGATTGAATGTTCACCAGGGGATAGGTTAGAAAAATACCCCAGGAGTATGATTTGAAGACGAGCCATTTTAGATAACAGGTTCAAAATAGACTCAACAAGAACAACTTGTCACATGGCCCTCCTTCTGGCACCATTTTGTTGATGGTGCTAGAAATTCATCAACCAAGGGGGTCTCCCTGATTTAAGTCCCAATTAGATCTCACACCGTTTGGAGTAGGATCCCCATCCGAGGTGTTTGCCCAAATGCCATGTATTCTTGTAGACTTTCCTTGGCTACAAATTTCATCAAGAGTAATACACAAGTATCTTTAGATCAACAAGTGAGTATGCCTTGTGAAATGTTTAGCTGCAGAAATTATCAAGGTCCTTCTACTGAAAGGAAAGAGAAAAGTGGGCCCTTTAAATACAAGTAATAGTAAAAATATAGAAAAGGCACATGAGCATATACATATGAATGAATCATCAATCAACCAACGAAATGTTTCATAAGGAAGAAACGATTGTTAAATAAAATAAAACACACCTTCAACAAGATAAGTACCAAAGCCACCAAAATAGTTCAATTTCCTTAGTATAGATGAAAAACATGCACACTGTAAACATTCAAAGAATAGTATTACTATAGTCATGACCTATGCATGAAATCATGTTGGTTTGACAAGATTCTGAATTAAGTAAAAGTTCCAAGATGCATCAAGACGATGAACACCACTAGCCCCAACAGTGGAGCATTAGAGCAGTCACTTGCTCGCCCAAAACAACTATCTTCCTCTCCAATGCCTAGTATGAGGAGTCAAGGTGAAAGTTCCTTTGCATGAACAATGAGGGTGTATACATAACAAATGGGGTGATCATTCACCTCCCTTGTGAATCTTGGACTACCCTTATGATTGTTCGACTTCTCTATGACCTTTTGACTTCCTACATGACTTTTCACATTACATGGATGACTCTTGGGCTTCCACTTTACAATAAATTTCTCCAATATGAATTTACATAATCCAAAAAATTATGTGTAACATGATGACTCATGACATGACATAACATGACACTGGTGACATGAATTTCATGATGACAAGGAAATATCAAGTCACCCTTCACTGCTAGTTTCCTTGTGTCTTCTTGAAATATGGCGCATGTTCTTCTTCTTCCTCCTCCTCATGACTTGAAGATAGGGAGTCTTCAATGTGATCTTGATCTTCTGTCTTTTGTTGTAATATTATCTTATTTCATCTTCTCGCTTAATGATCATCTAGTCTCTTTAGCTCCATAGGTGTCTTTTAGCATGGCCACCATCTTCTTTTCCTCCATCATCATCTTGTCATGATAAGATAGCGTACCTGTAGCTGAAAATAATTCATGACATGAAAACATTAGTTTGAAAACCCCTAATCTAACATGTTTCATGAAATCACTTGTTAAGGCTGGAACTGGTGATTGATTAAGTGAATGACTCAGTGATTACATAGTCCTAGAGGCCAAGGTCCACGATTGAGGCTTAAGACTGCGCAATGCATAGTTTAGGATGGAAAGGGTCAAAGGATTGTGAAATTGAGGGGCTCATGAACTCAAGGTTGGGGCTTGAGGCTTGAGGTTCCCAATGAAAATTTCTAGTAGGGCAGAGTGAGGGAACTGCGTAGTTTAGGGACTTAGGAGTTCAAGCTTTAGGCTTAAGGCTTGAATTTTCCTAATGCACAATTTTGAGAGGCCAGGCTAGGTGACTGCATAGTTAAGGGGATTAAGTGCTCAAGGTTGAGGCTTGGAGTTACCCAATGTGCAGTTCTGGAAGGAGAACAAGCTGGGATATTTCATAGTTGAGGGGTTCAAGGGATCAAGCTTGGGGCTCGAGGTTTGAAGTTTCCCAATTCTTAGTTCTTGAGAGAGACAAATCTCATGAATTACGTAGCTCAAGTTGCCAGGCTGGAAGCTCGAGGTTTGACATTGTGCAATGTATTGTTTAGGATGATTAGGGGAAAAAATTGCATAGTTATGGAGGTGCTTTAGGCTTAAGGCTTGAATTTTCCTAATGCACAATTTTGAGAGGCTAGGCTAGGTGACTACATAGTTGAGGGGTGTAAGTGCTCAAGGTTGAGGCTTGGAGTTACCCAATGTGCAGTTCTGGAAGGAGAACAAGTTGCGATATTTCATAGTTGAGGGGTTCAAGGGATCAAGCTTGGGGCTCGAGGTTTGAAGTTTCCCAATTCTTAGTTGTTGAGGTAGACAAATCTCATGAATTACGTAGCTCAAGTTTCTAGGCTAGAAGCTCGAGGCTTGACATTGTGCAATGCATTGTTTAGGATGATTAGGGGAAAAATTTGCATAGTTATGGAGGTCAAGAGTCGGTACTGAGCACTGCGATTGTACAATGCATAGTTCCAAGAGGCAAGGTCAAGGATTAAGGGTTGAGACTATGAAATGCGTAGTTCAGGACTATGAAATGAATAGTAGAAAAACTTGATCATGATCACACACTTATATTAGTTGATGTCACATTATTTATCACTCAGAACACATGAACAATAAACTTTCCTCAATGTGACAACATTGTGACAACTTTTCCCAAGTGCGATATTAAAGATACGCTTTGCGACAATAGAGATGACACTTGTGCGACATTTGTTGAAAGTTTGGAAATGAGTGTGATGCATGTTTACATGATAATAGAAACTCATTAAGACAAATATTATCCAATGAAACAAACAAAAACTCCACTTTACATGATAAGTGACAATTCCCATGCCAAAAGATGACATTGACTATATGAAAAGAGAAGTGCGAATGACACTTGTGATATCCAAATGACGATGAAAGAAATGCATGCCAAAGAGAAGACAACATGAAGAAAACACTAATTAAAGTGAAAGAAAGCAAAAAAATAGTTCAAAACACGAAAATTACACTTGCAAAAGTGAATGTGTGCAAAAGCGATAACTTGAAAAAAAACTCACCAAAATAGAAGTACAAACGCTACAAAAGCACTATCTTGATGTATTGTGCTAGGCTTGTTCAATCGTGCATGAAGGAATGCACTCATGAATTCATTATGGACTGAGCATGTGTGATTAGGTGACTAGGACACTTATAATCCAAGAAGGGAGCTCAAAGACTTAACTGGACATCAACCGACCAAGAAGTGACTACAGAACGATCGGTCGCAAGATTTGAAATAGGCTCCAAAATTCAAGTATACGAAAAATTTTGGGGGGTGTTTGTTGCAGTGACAAAAAGTTCCTTTTCCCTTCTCTCATACTAAGTTTCCCACCAGTGTTTGACATGGGGAGCAACCTTAAGCAGTGAAAAAGTAGTATTCTCCCTATCAGAGAAACTATGGACCAAAAAGTAACCTTCTAATAGATTCAACCATTTATCTAGAACATCTACATCTATTTGACATTTGAATATAGGGATATAAAAGTTTACTTGTACCTTGAAGTGGGCAGAGCCTCTGAAATGATTGTTGGATGAAGATGTATTGTCGGTGGTCATCTACCGAAGGTTCTGGTCAAATTTTTCCATCATTTAATTCTTTTGTCACTCAAGGGATTCTTCAAGCAATATTTTGAAAGGATCTCTTGTTCCCTCATATCTCTTTTTTTCCACCATCGTAGGTTGTCAGGGTCGGCGAGGCCGGTCTTACAAAGTTTCAACTAGCTTGAGTCCTAACTCCTTATACCTTGACCTTGTTTGGGAGATGCACAAAAAAGTAGAGAAAGAGTAGATCACTATAATACCACTGATCTAGATTTATGAAGGAACAAAATTAAATACATATATGAATGGAAACATAGAGATACAATGAAAATAGAACTTCAATTCATTAATAACAAATTACTGATAATTGTTTACATACAGAATGGAAATAAAATAGCTCAGGCGATGGTACCTTATCTCTAAGAAGAGATGTGGCAACTACATGCCTTCTGAATTGTGTTACAAAGAGGCTCGAAGGAATATTTATTATCGAGAAATAATGGAAAACCCTAAACATCTATAAAACTAACCCTAGGAGATGAAGCGCCAAATTGGTACATCAACTTCCTGGGGTTGTAACTTTGGCATACGATATATGTTTGATGTGTACGATACCTCATTGGAAATACATATGTGAGATGTACAAAATCTCGACAACAAGCCCCTCCCAAAACTAGTAGGTTTTCTTGTTTTCCAAAAAATGTCATTTACGACCTCAAAACACAACTTTAGAAGTTCAAGACTCGAAAAATGCCAAAAATAGTAAAATGCGATACAATTAAGGAAACTGAATGAAACAATGGTGGGTTTCCAAGTGGAATAGGTTTGTGGCCACCAATATCCACCTAGATCACATAGATGAAGAAATATAGAAAATGTGCATGTTATTAGGAGAGTCACGAGTTATGGGAGGAGAAGGGATTTCTTGTCATGGAATAATGGGGGAGGTGGGTGGGATAAGAGGTATTTATTCTTCCATTTCAATGAAAGAAATCATGAAATTTATCTATATTGGATCATTATAAGTTTTGTAATCCATCTTGATGCTTTCAAACTGGAAAAGGTGGAGGAATCATCTCATAGGACCATTTTTACTAGCGCGACCCAGTCCAGAAAATTAGGGCCTGAAACCTTCTAGGAGAGTTTTGAGGCATCAAATTGTGATTTTTTGGTAGTTTTCTAATTTAGTGTCACACGTTTATTTCTTATTCTAGACATAGATACCTTTTTTATGGCCCAATAATTGCCTCAATTAGAGTCTCTAAGCAAAATTTATGCCACTTAGAAGTTGAACTTCCTATTTTTTCCACTATAATTCGAGAGGATACCACATCAACCCCAATTACTCATAGAAAAGTGGATAGACACATCATAAAAATGAATAAGCCTCTAGAAGAATCTATATTTTAACTATAGTTAAGATTTTTAGGAGTAAAAAATAATCATGTTGTGTTATAATTGGGCCACTAGGAGGAAAATAAGTCCATTCTTTTGAGATCATTTTGTTCCATGGATGAGTAGAGTAGTTGTAGGATAAAGAGAGAGTGCACAATGAGGATTTGTGCATTGTAGTATCCCATGGTCCACAAGAATTACTTATTTAGAGTAGTTGTAAGGGATAAAGAGAGCATGCATAATGAGGATTTGTGCATTGTAGTATCCCATGGTCCACAAGACTTACTTCTTTGTACTTGCAACCATTTTCTATTAAGAGAAAGAGAGCACAACGACCTCATCTTCCAACTGGGTTTTCCCCCAAAAGGGTTTCCTAGGATATATCTTGGGTCAATTGTGGATTTTTGAGTTTGTATTTCATTGTTCTCTATTTCCTACATAATTATAATTTGTATGCATATGTAATAAAAAATAATTTACATATCTAGAAATCTAAAGATAAATAAACCCTGATAGTGTAGATTTCAATTTTTTATGTATCATTTATCACATCTGTTGTGATGGACTATGTAGTGGAATATCCATGAAAGTTTATGGATCAAACATACCTAAGAGAAATTCTAGGTTTGACTATAAGTGAGTGAGGTGAACCTTGGGAAGTGGATGGAATTCCTATGGATTGTTAGAGAGATACCTAAAGTTGTTGAAGAGTATGAATTAATTAGATCTTATCCATGCATTTATGGAGGTGGATACATAGTAAAATGTGGATCCATCTAGAGGGATGTTCAAGGGTGTTTTAGGAGTTGGTTGTTGAGGATAAATAGTTATTTAATAGACTGAATCCAACATTTCTTATAGATATGGACAATGAAGAGTGTAATGTCCATGGATTGAGTAGATGGCACATGGATGGTTAGTGTGCAATATTTTATTGTGCATGTGTGGGGATAATTTTGTAGGGTATTCCTAGGAGGGTAGGGTTGGTAGAAATGCGATGTTTTCCATGACTAGAGTACATTCCACAACTTAGGGAGAGTAGGGAATTAATTAGTGGGATGGCCTTTCATATTGCATACGCACAAGGAAGGGGAGAACATAGGGTGGAAATGAATTTATCTTTTAGTTTCTTCCTTTTCCTTCCCCTAGTAGGCTTAACAGTACACTTTATGTTTATTGTAGTTCCCCCAATGATATTGCTAATTACTATGGGGTTTGTACTGGTATCACTGAAACCAATTGCGTATAATGAGTTGGAATTGTTTTCTTCACATGAACCATGCTTGTAAGTTCAAAATACCATACAAGGATAGGAAAAACCATTTTGGGGAGACTGGGATTGACAATGGCTTGGTATGTTGAAGTTCCAGGGGGTGGGTGAGATAAGGGAACTTGAGTAAACGGATGTGGAATGTATGGGCTACAATGCGTTGACCTATATTTAGGACTAGTTTAGAAGTTGGTATAGATGTATATGGGTCCTATAAAGTGGTTGAGACTATGAAAATATAGGCTAACATGGAGGAAGTAGGAAAGGTGGGTTTCCCAGGTAATCTTCAAGCAAGAAAGGGTCTTTGAAGATTCTAGGACTAATGTTGAGAAACGAGGTTACCTCATGTTTGTATCCAATGAGATAAATGATGTTATTATATATGGGTGAAGGTTGATGAGTCTTTAAATTATCTTTCTAATTGTTAAAAAAGAAAACCACAAGTTTGTGCATTTAATTGTCAAATGAGATTCATATGGAACTTGCGAACTATTATGCACTATCTATGCTAGTACAATCTATAGTTGTAGCATTTTAAATGAATTTCACAAGGAAATATATTGAGATGTTTTCACAATTCACCAGAAGAAATCCTCACCACACTTGTAATCCAAAACCATTATCGCGAGAAATTAAAGAGCACACTTTGCAGGAAATTAAATACCCCCGCAGAAAAGTAAACACACTTGTAGAAAAATTAACACACTTGTAGAAAAATAAACACACTAATAATAAAAGGTGACTTATTCAAGTTTTTTAGATGATCTTGAATTCTGTAATGGACAAGAACACAAAATGTAGTATCTAGAAAATTTGTAATAGACCACAAGTTGTAGGAGATTCAAACTAGGTTATGTTATAATGATCACACCACAAAGGAAATTGTTATTCTAGAAAATAAGGTAAAGTGAAGAGAAAATTTGAAAATAGATTAATTAGTTAAAACCTACAAAACTAAGTACTATAATGGTAAGTGCAGTCACAAAAGCATGAGTTGCAACATTAACCTAATATTTAAGATAAAAATATAATTATATAAGAGTCACAACAATAACCAGACCATGTGTTAGATATGTAAGAGTTGCAATTGTGTATATGTTCAAGAGTTGCAACAATGTGAAAATAACCAGACTAAATGTCAGAGTTGCAGAATTGTGTGAATAAAAAATTCATATTTGCAACAATATATAATAACAAAATATGAGTTGCAGCAATATTATAAAGAAATAAATTATTGAAAATAAAAAATGTTAATAGAAATATAGAAATACTACAATGTACATACAATACTTGGCTAAGGAGGGGGACCTTACATCCTTAGATGAGGCATTGGTTAAGAAACAACAATAGACTAGCCAATCAACACACCATCTATGGAAATAAATAGGAATGTGTGTTATAAAAATTAAATTACAAGTATCGACTACATTTGATATTTAGAGTGATTGATTCATTACTCTGTTCATCTATAGTTGTCCTTCTTTGATCCAGGTGGCTCCAGAGAGGCTCAGAAATCAAAGAGGGCTTTGAAAAAACAAAAAAATAAAAGTTCTTATATTGCAATGAAAATAGGGTCATATCGAATATATCGCCGCAAGATTCCAATGTCACAAACAACATCTCAATCCAACATCATATGTGAAAGTTATGGCTAGTCAAAGTTTTGGGCAAATTACACCCCCTGGCTAAAGTTAGTAGAGCACCAACTAAATTTGGAGGCTTGCCAAATCTGGAGGTTCACCAAATTTGGCAGCCACTAATGAGGCAAAAATTTGGCGCTTCACGGTGGGGGCTTCCGATGGTTGGAAAAGGCGAATTTGAAACTAAATTTTTTTAATAACACTTAAAAATCCGTAAGTTGGTTTTTATGTCATTACTATGTAAAACAAAAATTTAAAATATGGGTGGTGGGCCACCGCCTCTGCCATCCAACCCATCCATCATATAACAACCTATTATATATGGGGGCAAGCCACCAAAAGGGCAGACCCACCACCCAAACCCCCATTTGTATATATTGCAACGACACACCATATTTCAATGGGGCTGACGAGGATCGAACCCGCCCAAACAGTCTGGTCAACCTTGTTATCACTCAGATTTTTTCCTTAGAAGTTATTAAAGAAGGAATAATTGAAGGTAACCACAAACCTAATATTTTAGACTCAGGTTCTAGCTGACCTAAGTCTAGAGAGGGTTCTCTCTTTATAATTTAACTTTGTTTTGGGTAGATTTTAGGGTAGTTATTAGTGCTCAAGGTGTTTTGTTTTGATTGGGTGGTGGAACTAAGGAAACATATGGGTAGAACAAGTTTTTAGGCCATTGGGCTATGGAGTCAATCAAGAAAGGCTTAAGTGGATCTGATTTATCACTAAGGTAAGAGTGCACAGGGCAGGATAGCACAACAAAAGCAAATCTTTAGGTTTAAATGAATGAAGTAGTCCTAACCAGGGTAAAGGGCAGTGAAGGATCCTTAACCGGGATTAAGATGAAGAAAGCAAGGATGATCAGTAGCAAAGGGAAATGAAGAATCCTTTACTATGGACCAAAGGGGGGGTAAACTACAGAATTAAGGGAGCAATTAAGGATTCCCAGACCAAGGTAGTTTAGTAGAAAACATAAAGAAAGAAAAAGTTAAAACAGAGAGAACTTAAGCTAATTTTGATGATATCATTCCTTGTTTGCTTTACAGATTTAACAAGAAACACATATGAATATTCATAACATGAAGAGAATACAATATTCAAACATGAGAAGATGATACTTATTTGTTCCAACTATGCACGAGAATTCTGTGAAATGTCCTTAGCTTTATTTCATTTCCAGTAAAACCAGTCCAGTCTTGAGTAAAATAGCTCCTTGGCTCAAAAATAAAATGTCTACAGAAATGTAATTTAATCCACACCATAATTACTTCAATTTGTTAAGTATTTATACAAAAATTGATACAAAATATCTCATAACCATATGAGAATTATTCTAGGAAACAAAAAATATCTTCAACATGAAGATAGAGACAGATGGAGAACTGTCTTCTAGTTGTCCCTTTTATTTTGATTGTGCTGGCTGTTGTGACTTGGATTTGGCTCTTTCAGTTCCTTTGTAGTTATGTTCCGGATTCACTTTCTATCTTCTACCTACTGATACTCTTTACCTGTGCTACTTTGATCCTGTCTTACTTGTTTTACCTGGTAGTTATGTTTTACCATATAGATTTACTACAGTAACTTATAGTAAATCAATCAAATTTGTCAACAATTCATTGTCAGGTAATTTCATCCTTATCATTTTTCTGTAAACTTCATCAGATTTTGTGTACTTGGAAAAATTCGGTTTACTTGTGAACAAGTGCTTGACCTCATGTTCTATGTAAAACAGTTTCTCAAGGCCATCATAAAAGCACCTTTCCAGTGGGCAAAGATTTCACCCCTGAAGTACTAGCTTGGCTTCTGGACAGCTTTTTTAACTTGTCAATGTAATATTCCTAGGTCATCAGATTATCATGGATCACTATAGGACTGGGGGGTCCTTTTTCTCTTAAGATGCCATACTTTAGCATAAAGCTATCAATGACTGTTTGGATGCTCTGGCATCTTTTCTCCATATTGAGCATTAAGTTCCTTTTGGTGAGAACATTTTTGATTTCTATGATTGTTGTTGTTCTGTCTTCTATTTCTAGTTCATCAAGTCGATATCTGCTTTGTTGTTCAAAAATGTGATCAAATGATTGGCTTCTTCAGGCTTATTTCCCAATCCTTCCATTGTCTTGTGGATTGCCTTTGTAGCCATTTTGACTAATTCTAATTGCTCAAAAATAATCTGAATAGAAGGCCAAACATCATTGATGGAATCAATGATGTTGGCCTAAAGAATTTATTTCATATCTCCTAATGGCTCTTGTAGTGTTAAGTCCTTCTCAAGGGCTTTTATCCTCTCTGCCATCCTTAGGTTCCTTTGAGTTTCTTCTTTCTACTGTATTTGTGCAAGTTTATAATTGGTTTCTAAACTTGACACTTGTTCTCTTAGTTTCTTAAGCTCAGTGGCCTGGATACTCATTTCTTCCATGGCTTTGATCAATTCTACTATTTTCTCTGTCGGTGTCTCTATGGTTGTCGATGTACCTGTACCTACTGAAGTACCTGTTACTGGTAAAGCAATTGTTGGTGGAATTGTTGGTGCCAAGGAAGATGCCAAGGTGGAGGGAACTGCTGTGGAAACTGTAGGTATTATAGTCTGAGGAGTGGTGGCCAGCTCACTCTTCTTGGACTGTATCAAATTATCCAATTCTTTTTCAGTTTCTTTCAATTGGTCATTCAACTTAAGGATTAGGTCCATAAGCTCTTCCTCCTTCTGTGTTTCCAACACTTCAATTGTTTAAGGATGTTGGAGAGGAGGAATCTTGAGCTACTTCTTCAGTGTAGCTATGTCATCATTTTTCTTCTTTATCAGTTTCTCTACTGCTTTCACATCCTTGGGATTATGTCCCAGTTCTATGACCAAGTCCTCTAAGGACTTTATTCTGCTGTCTTTGGCTTGAGAGGAGGCCTTCTCCAACTAGAATTGTCCTGATATATTATTCAGCGAATTTTGGAGTTGGTGGGCTGCAATTTCTTTGTTGGTCAAAGTGGAACATACCATTTTACCAGTTTGTTTACGTAACTCGATTTGGTCAATAGAATGGATATCTTTGTCCAATACTTCAAAATCTATTTTAAGGTAGTCTACCATTCATTTAGGTTTTTGTATGGTTGGCTTGAGAAAATCCATCTGCATCTTACCTTCTTCTATATCAAAGGCTGACATTTGCCTTGTTTGGTTTGATGGAGCCATCTTCAGATAATTTGCATAGCTTTGCACCTTTAACCTCTCATTCCTTGCCTTGATTTTCTTATACTTTTCTTTGATTTCTTGGCTCTGTCCAGTAGGAGCCCTGAAGGAGGATACTTCCACACTCTGTTGTCTTTCCAACATTTGAGCATGTGAGGTGGAAGGTTCTTGTGTCCCTCCTGAAGGAGTGGTATGCATGCTTTTTGTCCTTTCATCTCTTGAAGTTCCTGCTATCTCTTTAGTGTATTCCTGCTCTGCATATGGATTCAACCTCTGCCTCTTAGCATAGGTTTGGGCAACAAGCCTGTTGGAAGGATTGGCTTCATCTCTGTCCCTTTTGAGGTTCCTCTCCTCATTTATAGGAGTCTGCAAAATAGGAGTATTTCTCATGATTTGTTCAGGTTGAGAAAGTTCCTCTGAAATTTCAGGATGTTCAGATTCTTATGGCTATTCTGAAAGCTCTGGCTGCTTTGATGGCCCTGCTGATCTGAAGACTCTTGTTGCCCTGATGGTCCTGCCTCTGCTGTCTGCTCACTGTGTCCCTGAGATTGCCTTTGAGATCAAGACTCTCCTGGAACCTGTACAAAGGAATCCTCATCAAGTATTATGTCTAAATCTATCAAAACATTATCAACAACAACCTTTGTGCTATCTTGATCTATCAAAGTTCCTTCCACCCATTCAAATTGATTAGCATATTGTTCTATTTCAGGGATCCTATGGTGGATGTAAAGAGATAGTTTATTCTTTTGTCTCATATTAGAAATGAAGTCTAAGGGATCATAATTACATACACAACTCTGTTTTAGTTTCAACCTTTAGAGGATTTCATCTGCCTCCTTTCTTGCTTCGCTACTGTTACAAATGAATGGGCCCAATTGATCCTTTATCCCGAGTTGGGATTTCTTTTTGGCCTTTACAAAGTGCACCTCATTTGAATTGATCATTTGCCTATAGTACTCCAGAGCAAACAATCTCATGGGGAGGTATCTAGGCAATTTGTAAGGTGGCAATTCACATCCATAGATTCAGATTTCAGTGTGGTTTTGGTATAAGTACCGATCCCCCACTTTGTACTGCGTTGGCAATTGTAGGACCCTCCTGATTTCTGCACTGATTTTGGGTGGAGGGCTTCCTAGTAGCATAGTTGTAACAGGGTACACAAAGAGGTCTATGAAATCTGTATAAGAGTATTGGGAATCAAATTGATGGATAGATGAAGTCCAAAAAATCATTGATCTGGGGTTTCCTCTAGTATCAAGCTTTTGGAGGGCAATTGGAAATCTATCAGCTTGATAATATAGGAATAAATGATATAGGACTGAGGAATACTTAAACAGTCTTTCATTTTCTAATCTCGTGAATTGGTCATGCATTTTGTCAGCAATAAACTTGGCATAGTCAAACATGATGGCTGGAGGTTGGCCAGGAGAATAGATTGACATAAAAGATATTATGATTTCATCAAAAAATTCACTTGTGGTGTAGCCTAGCATACTGGATATCATGTCTATGATGTCTCGGCTAAGGCTGGAGAATATTGTCCATAGATAAGGAGGAGATTCCTTTGGGGTATATTGTTCTTCTCTAATGAAGCTCTGGTACAATCTAGCAAGTCTGATTCAAGAAAGGGTAGGGTATTTGTTCAGCATATCTCCAATGGAAAGAGGAGTCAAGCTTGAGCTTGGTTGTAACTGTAACATTTCGTTAATAGGTTCGGTAGTAATGGTAAACAGAACAAATTGGAAAGGAGATCTCACTTCCCTTTGGATAGGATCATAGTTCATGTGGTAGTAATGTACAATCTTTGGGAATATATGCACTCTGGAGAACTGGTACTTGGGTAAACCTGATTTGCAAAGTCCAATGTAGTCTTCATGGTTCAGGTACTGGTCTCTGTACTTGCAGAAAAGTTTCAAAGGGGCTTTTGAGAGAGAGGTATCTTTAATCTGGAAATATTTGTTTGCAAGTGGAAGGTGGTCTAAATCCCTATGGGGAGTCATAACTGGAATGATGTTTACTGCAATTGGGGCTTCCATCCTTGGTTCTTGTGGATTCAAGGATGAGGGCAAAGGGTTTCAGGGAAATTGGGAAAAATTGGTCTATTACAGAGTGTTTCAGGACTACCATGTAGCTTAATTTACTAAATTACTTGGTATTTAAAGCAATTTAGTTCAAGTTTGGGAAGAAAATAGGGTTTCTTAGTGGAAATGGGGTAAATACTTTGTTTCGACTGTTTGGATAGAGTAATGGTGTTGTGCACTATTTGCAAGAAGTACACGGGTCTGCAAGGTAGTCCGGAGTTCAGTGGCTTCAGAAAGTTGACAGTTGGCAGCAGGTTGATAGTTGAATGTACTTAATGTTTTGCATGGAATTCAAAAGGTTCTTTTCAAGATAAAAAAATGAAAAAACAATCATTCTTTTGGTTTTATATGTAAAGTCAATGATATTGGTAGGTACATTGGGAAAACAACAATTGGCACCAATTTGGGGATGTGACTTTTTGGCGTGCAGCACAGGCGGTAAACGGAATCCATCGCACCGCTTTTTAGGATAAGTGGTTTTGGGGGGAGGCCTCCCGATGCCATTCATCAGGCACCACGTAGCAGCAAGGTGAACAGTGAAATTGCTCACATCGGGTGGGTAAAGGTTGGCTTTCTGAAGCCGCCCGATATGAGGGTCACCCATTGGATCTGAAGGGGTCAGATTGTATGGTGATCGGTTCAATGATTTGATCGGGGAGTTAATGGATGGGTCCGACAAGATATTAATTGCGGATTAGGGAGGGCTTAATGACGTTGGGGGTGAATTAATTGGTGGAATAGGCTATTAATTAGTCACTGGTTGATTAATTAACCCTTTTTATTCGACAGAGGGTTATGGTTCTTAATTACTTGTTGATCAGCTAATTAATCCATTTAATTAATTTACTAATAAGGTTTATATTTCAAACCTTGGGGCGGGATATTATCATATGGGTTTTAATAAAGTATACGAGGAAGGGTCTTATTTTCAGTAGTTAAATAAATATAATGAAAATTAAATTTAATATGAAATGAAAGAGGAAAAGTAGGTTTTTTGCGCTAAGTATAATGTGTTTAACATTTATTTACATCTAAACATTATAACTTAGGCTAAATGCATTTTGTGGGTTTTTTGTGAAAAGAGGAGTTTTGCATGGGGGCAATTACTTTCCCTAGGCAAATGGTGATTTCACCTTAGGAAAAGGGATTTCTTTAGGTGAAATGAATGAATTATGGAGGGGGTGAATGTTGGTAAGGGGGTTTTAGTACTTGGATCCTATAAGTTATTGGGCCGAGGGTCTAGTCCCTCCAGAAGTCAGAGAAATGCTCTGAGCCCCTTTAACTTAAGGTTTTAGGTACTTTTGTCTTTACTCATGGGAAATTAGTGAAACTAAAGGTAAAATGAATGGGGAAATTAATCACTTGTCTTTGCAAATGTTCCATTATCATCCAAATTCTTTTAGCAACTTTGTTGATGAAAATAAATGACAGGATTTTATCCAATTAATCACCATAATTCTGCAACTATCCAACTACTTTCCCATCTACTCATCCTACCATTTTTTATACTCTTTATTAGGGTGCACTTAAGCTGGAAAACCCTTATCAAAACATTTTTCTTTTCTTTTACAATATAAATCTATCTAAGTCTATCCTTATTACATCCAAGGGCTCAGATTAAACTGGTAAGCTCCTTTTATTTCCTCTACCTATCTACTTATCTGCCAAGATTAAACAATTTGGTCAGATTTTATTCTTTATCTCTAAACATAAATTTCAAAACATAGAATAACCAAGATTAAAATGTTTGGTTACCATGGATTGTGGCATGAATAACAAGTTGCATACAATCATTATTATGCAAAAAAGTAAATAGTAGTGGCGTTTGGATTTGCACACTTTCATGGTCTTTTTCTTTCTTGGGTTTCATTTTTTCTTATTTTTTGACATTTTTTAATCTTTTTCTCCCTTGATTTTTCTTTTGGGACATACCCTCTTTACATTTTTTATTTATTTTTATTATTTGAATATGGAAAACATTTGCAAAAAGCAAAGGTATGTACACATTACAGATTTGACCTCAGCCATTCAAAAATTATGACACCTATTGGTATACGAACATAACAGTGGCTCCACCTGGGGATGGCATTTTTTGTTGAAATGTCAAGAACTAGTAGATCAATGGCCTTCTGAATTTTTGTGATCTTACTTTGCAACTTTCCCTTTTACTTTGTTGTTTTATTGATATTTATTGATAGTGGAACTTTTGAAGCTTAGGGCCTTCTCTTCGGACTTCAACTCCAAAATTTACCATCCAATCCACACTAAACTTTGTGAACGATATATTATGTACAAGTGATTAGTAAAATCAATGACTGGGATCTATATAGTGCTTAAGAATTCGACCATTTACTGGTCCTCCTTCTATTTATGCATCATCCAATTCTTTAAGAAAATAAGCATTACTACCTTTGAAAGCATAAATAATGTAAGGCCCTTTCCATAGGAAGTCAAACTTCCCATGTTTCCCTTTATCTTCCCTTCTAGAGTCCCATTTCAAGACTTTATCTCCTAGATAGAAATCTTATGCCTTGGTTCTTTTGCAAATGCTTTCTTGATTCTCTCTTGCACAACTTGGGACCTGATGTAGACTTCCTGCCTGGTTTGCTACAAATGAATTGTCTGGTTAATCCTTCTCTGAACATCATTTGGCTCAACCTATGCTTCTTGGAGAAGTTTCATCATTGGAGTTCCCAAAGAAGATGGGAAGATAGCCTCCATTGCATAGAATAGCTGATAGGCACTGGTACCAATAGATTTCTTTGTAGTCAACCTGTGTGCCCATAAAGCATTCACTAGTTTCTTATTCCAGGACTTCTTATCATCTTCCAACAATTTTTTGATTATATTCATTAAGCTCTTAATGGATGACTCTGTAAGTCCATTTCCTTGAGGATAGTAGGTTGTGGAATGACCAAGGGTTATGTGATATTTGTTGCAAAAATCAATCGTCCTCTTTGATTTAAAGGCTGCAACATGGTCTGTGATGATTTTAGCGGGACAACCGAATCTGGACAAAATGTTGGCCTCAAGAAAACCTATTGTGACAATATTAGTGTCTTGCCTTGAGGGTATGGCTTCTAACCACTTTGTAAAATAATTTGTGGTAGTTAAGATCCATCTATGCTAGGAAGAGGAAGGAGGATGAATTTCACCAATTAAGTCAAGACCCCACTGTTGAAATGGTGTTTCAGTAGATATAGGTTTCAAAGGTAATGGCAGTAGTTTTCTTTTCCCTTCAAAAATTTTACATTTGTGGCATGAGGTTACAAACTTCTTTACATCAGCAAACAGAGTGGGCCAGTAAAAACAGGCCCTCAAGATCTTATCAGGTGTTGTCTTCCAATAGAGATGTCCCCCACAGTCATCTGCATGAAACTCTTGCAAATTTTTATCAGATTCCTTCTTTAACAATCAATTTAGAAAGATGTCCTCATGATTTTTCCAAAATAAAGCATTATCAATTATGAAAAGCTTCAAAGATTTCATCTTTAAGAACCCAATTATTGTCTTGGATAGCTCTGGAGGAGCTTGAAGGTTTTGTAGAATATATATTATGTCAGCATACCATGGTGAATCTATAAAGGCTTGGCTAATCTATGGAGTCGCCATCTCCTCTTCATTATCCAGTTCTGCAATGAAGCTTATGTCTAGGGCCTTATAGTTTGATTCAACCATGAGCTTAGCCAAACCTTAGCCTTTGATCAATTTTGTAGGTTTAATTTCTAAATCATACTCTAATATTGTAGCTATCCACTTTCATCTCTTTCCATCAGTTCCATCCTGTGTTAGAATGTAATTGATACAACATTGGGAACATAAGCTACTATATGAGAGTACAAGATATAAACTCTGAAATCTTTAATTGCTTTAACCAAAGAAAAAGCCTACTTCTCCATTATATTATACTTTAAAGGTGCATCTCTCAGGAATTTACTAAAGAAGGCTATTAGCTCTTCAAAACCTTGATCATTTTTCTGCAAAAGGATTGCAGCAATTGTGTGTTCTGAAGCAAAAGAAAATATGATAAATTCCCTATCAAAATTGGACTAATGAGGAATGGTGTTTGCGTTAAGGCTAACTTTATATCTTCAAATGACTTTTTAGACTATAGATTCCATTTAATAGTCAAATCTTTCTTTAACATGTTGTTTATCAATCTATTTAACTCAGCTAAATTAGAGATAAATCTCCTCAAAAAGTTTATTTTGCCTAAAAATGCTTGAAGTTCTTTGATGTCCCTGGGATGTGGTATCTGCAAAATGGCTTTAATTCTGGTTGGGTCAATCCTGATACCATCTTTGGAGATAATGTGGCCTAGTAATTTCCCTTCTTCCAACCCAAATAAATATTTTTAGGATTCAGAGAAATTCCATATTTTTTGCACTTAGTAAAAACCTGCCTAATATGATCCAGGTGTTCCTGATATGATTTATAGAATACAGTGATATCATCAAGGTATATTATTAGGAAGTCATGGATTTCCTTAGCAAAGGCTATGTCCATTTCTCTTCGAAAGGTGGCCCCTGCATTTTTTAACCCAAATGGCATTTTCACATACATGAAAGTTCCCCATGGAGTAGTGAATGCAGTCTTTGCCTGATCATCTAGGTGGACTAGGATCTAGTTATAACCAGAGAACCCATCTAGCAGTGAGATTCTTTTGGAACCTACTACCCTCTGTAATATGTGATCCATTTTAGGTAGAGGATAGTTATCTTTAAGTGAAACTTTATTCAAATTACTAAGGTCAACACACAACCTAATTTTGCCAGTTTTCTTTCTAGTAGGTACCAAATTAGAAACCCAATCCGAGAACCTAATTGGTGCAATAATCTTAGCTTCATACATTCGTTTGATCTCTTTTTCGATAGAAGGAAATAGAATAGGGTTGATTCTTCTAAGCTTCTGTCTAAAGGGCTTTTGGATTTCTTTTAAGGGAATGGTGTGTTGTATTATGTTGGTGTCATAGGACTTCAGGTCCTCATAATTCCAGGCAAAAACATCTTGGAATTCTCTTAGCAGTTCTATGTATTTCACTTTTTCATTGGGACGTAATGATTTTGAAAGTTTTATCAGTTTGGGATCTTCTTCAGAACCTATGTTACATTCCTCAATGTATGATTTCAAAGGTTCCATTTTAGGCTTTTTAGGAATATCATTTGAATCAAATAAGTCCTCCAAAGGAGTTAATCCTTTGGGAAAAAAATTATCTTTAAGATTAATGACTTCAGATTCATCATCGATGACTTCATCAATTTCCATTTGTTTTAGGTTCCGAAAATATGATTTTGTAAACTTTTTGGGATGAAATCTATCTATCTGATCATCTTCTACTTTGTTAATTTCTTCTTCATCAGAGCACTCAAAATCTAATGCTATGTCTGTGTCTATGTTGCTATTTACAAATTCATTGTCTAAAGTTAAAAAATTGTTAATTTGTTGGTCATTCTCAAATACTTGCCAGTTCTTTAAGTTGTCAGGAATAGCAGGTCTGTGCCTAACCTCAGCATTGTATTGATGGTTGGGCTGAAATGGTAGCTTACAAGTACTAGCAAACATGGCCAAGCTGTGAGCTTGCATGTTGTGTTTTCTTGGAATAACAACAAGTTTGGTTTCTAAAAAGGTATTTAGTATTTCTATCACTGTCCCTCTATAAAATCCTAACTTAGGATCCCTAGTCATATAAACAACTTTAATTTGTTTGACTACCAACTCAGAGTCTCCAATAATAGAGACTCTTATGGCTCCTAACCTTTTGATTAGTTTCAGACCTAACAGAAATGCTTCATATTCGGCCATGTTGTTTGTACATTTAAAGTTCAATCTGCAGGCATGACCTTCTGCATGATCATTTTCTAAGTTGTAAATCCATACACATGCTCTTGCACCTAGTTTGTTGACTGACCCATCAAACTCTAGATGCAATAGGATTTCATGCTCATAGTTTTCATTTGGGGTAATGAAATCTTTCTTGACTAAGGTATCTAGGTCATCTTTTTTATCTAAAATCTCATGAATTTGGACAGTTTGATTTTCTTTTAATACTGCAATTTCTTTTGGTTCTGCTATTATACTGCTTGAAGTGTCTTCTTGATTAGTTTCAACATTCTAAAGTATGAAAGAATCAATATCAGAATGTACTAAATATATGAGAAAGTTTTGAGGCCTCTCCCGGGTACTCAATACATACTTCATCAGAGTCTCTCTATACAGTGTCTTGGGATGTCCAAAGACTGATATGGTAGCATACAACATGTCAAGTTGCAGAGACCCCCAGAGTTTGGCACCCCAAGATCTAGACAACAGCATACCGTACTTGGGTGGTATATCAGCAACAACTATGTCCATAAGTATGGTCTTGGTAGGGTACTGAACTAGGGAAACACATAGATCTTTTATAAGACCTAAGCACTTAACTTGGCTTGAATCAAATGAGAACAGATCCTTATAAGGCCTAGTGATATCCAAGTTTAGATTTTCCATTACAGACTTAGGCATAAGATTATGTGAGGCCCCAGAGTCAAGCATGGCATTATGTAGGATTTTATCGTGGATGTTAAGGCTGATGTAGAAGGGTGGTATCCCTCCTTCAACTGGCTTCCTATTCACATCAGGTCTGAAAATTAACTTAGGTTGATCATCAAGTAGATTCATAGAGTCCTCATATTCAACGATGTTTAAAGATTTACAAATTTGAGACCTATAAGTTTCATGTTTAACCAATTCTGTCAAAGGCACTAAGATTTTGAGTTTGGCCACTTCTACTCCCAAATTGAAAGGTAGAGGGGCTTTATTTGTTTGAATATTTGAAATTTTAGAGCCAAGATTCTGAGTAGCATGTTCTTCTTTTTCATTGTTCAGAGTGTTTTTATTTAGATTTTCTAATATAATTTCTAGAGGTTGTTCCACTGTTCCCTTGAAGGGGACTAAAGTGGAAGGTTTATCATTAGAAGGTTGGTCATTTGTTACATCTTCAATGGTGGGACTGGGAAGGTTTAGATGTGGTCTAGAAAGGATTTGTAGGGTTTTTGTAACTTGAAGATTCTGATTTGTAGCTTTTACTCTCTTAGGCTGGTTAGGTACTGCTTTTTTATTCTGATCAGGAATATCAATGTTCTTTTTTCTTCTTAAATTGTATTGTTTATGAACTTCAAAAATAGCAGAGTCATACCCTTGCTTATAGTCGAAAGATTCTTTAGTTTGGGTCTGTAACTGTTGAAGCATGTATAATTCTTGGTCATCCTGAGTTAGAAAAATAGTTTCTTCATCATCTAACTCCATTAGGTTCATTTGGGTGTCTGTCTCAGGGTCTTCTTGGTGAGAAGTTTCAACATAATTTATTGGAAAGGTGGTCTAATGTTCTAATCAGGCCCGTGTTTACCAGTGTTTTGGTTCTGGTTCTTCCTAAAGTTTGGATTCCTTATTGGATTAGCCTATTAGTTATCCCAGTGAGGTTTCCTTTCAATGAATTCTATTCTATCCGTCAACCTTTTCATTCCTTTAGCCAAAGCATCCATTTTTTGATCAAAGGGTAAGTTTCATCTTTCAAGGGAGTTCTTCTCTCATTTCTAACCCTAACCCTTTTGGATAGCAGATTAGCTTCTACGCTAACTCCTACACTTTGAATATCTTCAAGTGTATGGGGGTTCCTTTCTCTAAGTTGAAAAGCCATATCTGTGTCAAATCCGTCTGGAAACTTAATCAGGGCTAAGCCAGGTGGAGGCCTAAGGTCAACTGGGATTGCATTATATACATTATTAAACCTGGTGCAATAGTCCTGAATAGTTTTGTTTGGTCCCCTTTGAAGGTTTTCATATTCAGATAAAATTTGAAGGGGGTCATTTTTCTTCTCCTACCTATTTAAAAATTGTTGGTAAAAAATTTCTAAACTATCTATACTCTGAGGGGTAAAGATCTAAACCATGTTCTCACTTCTCCAACTAGAGTTTGGACAAAGATTCTCATTTGGGCATCTCCTATGTCAATCTCATGCAGTTCAAAATAATCTGTCATTTTCTTTGTGTGTTGTTGTGCTGTGTAAGTTCCAGTGCCATTAAATAAGGTAATTTTGCTTTGATAATCTGCTGGTAAGGCACCTTAAGGAGCAAGCATTACAAGGGGGGCATATATGAGTGCCATAGCTATAAGTTGGATAGGATTAAGAACAGGAGTTGGGGTAATAGGAGTATTTGGGACAACAAGGGGAGTTGGGATAACAGGGGTAATGGGTATTTGAGGGGTAGTGATGGGCTGATGGGGGAATGAAGGTATGAATGGAGATGAGGGATGATCTTTAGAGGTGTGGGGAACTAATGGTGAGCTAAAAGATGTTGAAGTTGTTTCAGAAAGCTCAAGGAGTCTATTAGTGGTAAGGGATGACTGAGAGGAGTTCAGAGGGTACTGGTCAATTGACAAGTTGGCTCGTTGGACTTCAAGTTCTCTTGTGAATTCTGGGTCTAGGATTGTGTCCACAAGTTCACTATCGGACTTGGTTCTAAATAGGGATAGGTCAAAATACTTGTCAAAAGGGATGTCTTCAATGAATAACCACTCAGCAGGGCATGAATTGGATCTAAAAATAGGTCTAGGGCTTACTGAACTTTCTTGCCTTCTGATTATTCTTGGAATAAGGTTGTTATTTTCAAATATAGGGGGAGGATTTTGATTAGGGTTGGCCCTGGTATAGTGAGCTCTCCCTGAAGCCAAATTTCAGGCTTTTTGTTATTATTTTGGTTTTTATGAATTTTTTGAAGTAAATTCTAATAACCCTTTAAGAGGCTTAAAAATAAAAATTCAAATATCTCAAAGGTTTATTAAGACTGGGGGTTTTGAATCCCTAGTATGGTCGCCACTATGTTATCACTCAGATTTTTTCCTTAGAAGTTATTAAAGAAGGAATAGTATGAGGAAACCATAAACATAATGTTTTAGACTCAGATTCTGGCCAACCTAAGTCCAGATAGGGCTCTCTCTTTATAATTCAACTTTGTTTTGGGTAGATTTCGGGCTAGTTATTAGTGCTCAAGGTTTTTTGTGTTGATTGGGTGGTGGAATTAAGGAAATAGATGGGCAGAACAAGTATTTAGGCCATTAGGCTATGGAGTCAATCAAGAAAGGCTTAATTGGATCTGATTTATCACTAAGGTAAGAGTGCACAGGGCAGGATAACACAGCAAAAGTAAATCTGTAGGTTTAAATGAATGAAGTAGTCCTAACCAGCGCAAAGGGCAGTGAAGCATCC
>APFE030258927.1:191995-226259 GCA_000404065.3 Pinus taeda
GTGGGGGTAAACTACGGAAGTAAGGGAGCAATTAAGGATTCCCAGACCAAGGCAGTTTAGTAGAAAACATAAAGAAAGCAAAAGTTAAAACAGAGATCACTTAAGCTAATTCTGATGATATCATTCCTTGTTTGCTTTACAGATTTAATAAGAAACACATATGAATATTCATAACATGAAGAGAATACAATATTCAAACATGAGAAGATGATACTTATTTTTTCCAACTGTGCACAATAATCCAGTGAAATGTCCTTAGCTTTATTTCATTTCCAGTAAAATCAGTCCAGTCTTGAGTACAATAGCTCCTTGGCTCAAAAATAAAATGTCTACAGAAATGTAATTTAATCCACACCCTAATTACTTCAATTTGTGAAGTATTTATACAAAAATTGATACAAAATATCTCATAACCATATGAGAATTATTCTAGGAAACAAAAAATATCTTCAACATGAAGATAGAGACAGATGGAGAACTGTCTTCTAGCTATCCCTTTTATTGTGACTATGTTGGCTGTTGTGACTTGGATTTGGCTCTCTCAGTTGCTTTGTAGTTATGTGTTGGATTCACTTTCTATATTCTACCTACTGATAGTCTTTACCTGTCCAGATTTGATCTTGTCTTCCTGTTTTACCTGGAATTTATGTTTTATCATATAGATTTACTACAGTAACTTATAGTAAATCAGTCAAGATTTTCCACCATTCACTGTTAGGTAATTTCATCCTTATCATTTTTCTGTAAACTTCATCAGCTTCTATGTACTTGGAAAAATTTGGTTTTCTTGTGAACAAGTGCTTGACCTCATGTTCTATGTAAAACAGATTCTCAAGGCCACCGTAAAGCACCTTTCCAGTGGGCAAAGATTTCACCCCTAAAGTACTAGCTTGGCTTTTGGCCAAATTATTTAACTTGTCAACATACTCTTCCTAGGTCATCAACTTATCATGGATCACCATAGGACTAGGGAGTCCTTTTTCTCTTAAGATGCCATACTTTAGCATAAGGCTATCAATGTCTATTTGGATGCTCTGGCATCTTTTCTCCAGATTGAGCATTAAGTTCCTTCTGGTGAGAAATTTTTTGATTTCTATGATCATTGTTGTTCTGTCTTCTATTTCTAGTTCATCAAGCTGATATTTGTTTTTGTTGTTCAAAGATGTGGTCAACTAATTGGCTTCTTTAGGCTTATTTCCCAATTCTTCCGCTGTCTTGTGGATTGCCTCTGTAGTCATTTTTACTAATTCTATTTGCTCAAAAATAATTTGAATAGAAGGCAAACATCATTGATGGAATCAATGATGTTGGCCCAAAGAATTTCTTTCATATCTCCTAATGGCTCTTGTAGTGTTAAGTACTTCTCAAGGGATTTTATCCTTTCTGCCATCCTTAGGTTCCTCTGAGTTTCTTCTTTCTGTTGTATTTGTGCAAGTTTACAATTGGTTTCTAAACTTGACAATTTTTCTCTTAGTTTCTTAAGCTCAGTGGCCCAGATACTCATTTCTTCCATGGATTTGATCAATTCTGCAGTTTTCTCTATTGGTGTCTCTGTGCTTGTCGATGTACCTGTACCCGCTGAAGTACCTGTTACTAGTAAAGTAGTTGCTGGTGGAATTGTTGGTGCCAAGGCAGATGCCAAGGTGGAGGGCACTACTGTGGAAATTGGAGGTATTACAGCCTAAGGAGTGGTGGCTAGCTCACTCTGCTTGGACTATATCAAATTATCCAATTCTTTTTCAGTTTATTTCAATTGGTCATTCAACTTAAGGATTAGGTCCATAATCTCTTCCTCCTTCTGTGTTTCCAACACTTCAGTTGTTTGAGGATGATGGAGAGGAGGAATCTTGAGCTGCTTCTTCAGTGCAGCTATGTCATCATTTTTCTTCTTTATCAGGTTCTCTGTTGCTTTCACATCCTTGGGATCATGTCCCAGTTCTATGACCAAGTCCTCTAAGGACTTTATTCCAGTGTCTTTGGCTCGAGAGGAGGCCTTCTCCAATTGGAATTGTGCTGATATATTATTCAGCGAATTCTAGAGTTTGTGGGCTGCAATTTCTTTGTTGGTCAAAGTGGAATAGACCATTTCACCAGTTTGTTTATGTAACTCGATTTGGTCAATAGGATGGATATATTTGTCCAATACTTCAAAATCTATTTTAAGGTAGTCTGCCATTCATTTAGGTTGTTATATGGTTGGCTTGAGAAAACTCATCTGCATCTTACCTTCTTTTATATAAAAGGATGAAATTAGCCTTGTTTGGTTTGTTGGATACATCTTCAAATAATGTGCATAGCTTTGCACCTTTAACCTCTCATTCCTTGCCTTGATTTCCTTATACTTTTCTTTGATGTCCTAGCTTTGTCTAGTAGGAGCCCTGAAGGAGGATACTTCCACACTCTGTTGTCTTTCCAACATTTGAGCATGTGAGGTGGAATGTTCTTGTGTCCCTCCTGAAGGAGTGGTATGCATGCTTTCTGTCCTTTCAGCTCCTGAAGTTCCTGTTGTCTCCTCAGTGTATTCCTTCTCTGCATATGGATTCAACCTCTGCCTCTTAGCATAGGTTTGGGCAATAATCCTACTAGAGGGAGTGGCTTCATCTCTATCCCTTTTGAGGTTCCTCTCCTCATTTAGAGGAGTTTGCAAAACAAGAGGATTTCTCATGATTTGTTTAGATTGAGCAAGTTCCTCTAAAATTCAGGCTGTTCCAATTCTTCTGGTTATTCTGAAAGCTTTGGTTGCTTTGATGGCCCTACTTGATTTGAAGACTCTAGTTTCCCTGATGGTCCTACCTCTGCTGTCTACTCACTGTGTCCCTGGTATTTCCTCTGAGATTGAGACTCTCCTAGCACCTGTACAAAGGAAGCCTCATCAAGTCTTCTATCTAAACCTATCCAAACATTATCAACAGCAACCTCTGTGCTATCTTGATCTATCAAAGTGCCTTACACCCATTCAGATTAATTAACATATTGCTCTCTTTCAGGGATCCTATGGTGGATGTAAAGAGATATTTTATTCTTTTGTCTCCTATTACAAATGAAGTCTAAGGGATCATAATTCCATACAAAACTCTGTTTTAGTTTCAACCTTTAGAGGATTTCATCTACCTCCTTTCCTGCTTCCCTACTGTTACAAATGAATGGGCCCAGTTGATCCTTTATCCTGAGTTGGGCTTTCTTCTTGGCTTTTACAAAGTGCACCTCATCTGAATTGATCACTTTCCTGTAGTACTCCAGAGCAAACAATCTCATGGGGAGGTATCTAGGAAATTTGTAAGGTGGCAATTCACATCCATAGATTTGGATTTCAGTGTCGTTTTTGTACAAGTACGAATCCCCAACCTTGTACTCCTTTAACAACTGTAGGACCCTCCTGATGTCTGCACTGATTCTGGGTGGAGGGCTTCCTAGTAGCATAGTTGTAACATGGTACACAAAGAGGTCTATGAAATCTGTATGAGTATTAGGAATCAAGTTGATGGATTGATGAAGTCCAGAAGATCATTGATCTGGGGTTTCGTCTGGTATCAAGATTTTGGAGGGCAATTAGAAATCTATCAGCTTGATAATATAAGAATAAATGATATGGGATTGAGGAATACTTAAACACTTTTTCATTTTCTAATCTCATGAATTGATCATGCATTTTGTCAGCAATAAACTTGGCATAGTCAAACATGATGGTTGGAGGTTGGCTAGGAGAATAGATTGACATAAAAGATATTATGATTTCATCAAAAAATTCACTTGTGGTGTAACCTAGCACACTGGATATCAAGTCTATGATGTCTTGGCCAAGGCTAAAGAATATTGTCCACAAATAAGGAGGAGAGTCCTTTGGGGTATATTGTTCTTCTTTGATGAAGGTCTGGTACAATCTAGAAAGTGTGATTAAAGATCGGGTAGGGTATCTTTTCAACATATCTCCAATGGAAAGAGGAGTCAAGCTTGAGCTTGGTTGTAACTGTAACATTTCATTAATAGATTTGGTAGTAATGGTAAACATAACAGATTGGTCAGGGGTTCTTACTTCCCTTTGGATATGATCATAGTTCATGTGGCAGTGATGTACAATCTCTGGGAATATATGCACTTTGGAGAACTGGTACTTGGGTAAACCTGCTTCCCAAAGTCCAATGTAGTCTTCATGGTTCATGTATTGGTCTCTGTACTTGCAGAAAAGTTTCAAAGGTTGATTTTGAGACATAGGTATCTTTAATCTGGAAATATTTGTCTGCAAGTGGAAGGTGGTATAAATCTCTATGGGGAGTCGTAACAAGCATGATGTTTAGTGCAATTAGGGCTTCCATCCTTGGTTCTTGTGGATTTAAGGATGGGGGCAAAGGATTTCAGGGAAATTGGGAAAAATTGGTCTATTACAGAGTGTTTCAGGACTACTAGGTAGCTTAATTTACTAAATTACTTGGTATTTAATGCAATTTAGTTCGGGTTCGGGAAGAAAACAGGTTTTCTCAGTGGAAATGGGGTAAATACCTGGTTTCTGCTGTTTGGATAGAGTAATGGTGCTGTGCACTATTTGCATAGTGCACAAGTCTACAAGGTAGTCTGGAGTTCAGCGGCTTCGAAAAGTTGACGGTTGGTAGCAGGTTGACAGTTGAACGTACTCAGTGTTTTGCATGGAAGTCAGAAGGTTCTTTTCTCAATAAAAAATGAAAAAACAATTAGTATATTGGTTTTATGTGTAAAGTCAATGATATTGGTGGGTATATTGGGAAATTGATAGTTGGCACCAATCAGGGGATGTGACCTTTTGGCGTGTAGCGAAGGCTGTAAGCAGAATCCATTGCACCGCTTTTCGAGATAAGTGGTTTTGGGGGGAGGCCGCCTGATGCCATTCATCAAATGCCACATAGCGGGGAGGTGAACAGTGAAACCACTCACATCAGGCGGGTAAAGGTTGGCTTTCGGAAGCCGCCCAATATGAGCGTTAGCCGTTGGATCTGAAGGGGTCAGATCGTATGGTGATTGGGGCAATGATTTTATCGGGGAGTTAATGGAGGGGTCTGACAGGATATTAATTGCAGATTAGGGAGGGCTTAATGATGTTGGGGGTGAATTGATTGGTGAAACAAGCTATTAATTAATCACTAGTTGATTAATTAACCCTTTTTATTCGGCAGAGGGTTATGGTTCTTAATTAGTCGTTGATCAGCTATTTAATCCATTTAATTAATTTACTAATAAGGTTTATATTTCAAACCTTGGGGCGGGGTATTATCATATGGGTTTTAATAAAGTATACGGGGAAGGGTCTTATTTTCGGGAGTTAAATAAATATAATGAAAATTAAAATTAATATGAAATGAAAGCGGAAAAGTGGGTTTTTTGCGCTAAGTATAATGTGTTTAACATTTATTTACATATTTACATCTACACATTATAACTTAGGCTAAATGCTTTTTGTGGGTTTTTTGTGAAAAGAGGAGTTTAGCATGGGGGCAATTACTTTCCCTCGCCAAATGGTGATTACAACTTAGGAAAAGGGATTTTTTAGGTGAAATGAATGAATTATGAAGGGGGTGAATGTTGGTAAGGGGGTTTCAATACTTGGATCCTATAAGTTATTGGGCCGAGGGTCCGGTCCCTCCATAAGTTAGAGAAATGCTTTGAGCCCCTTTAACTTAAGGTTTTAGGTACTTTTGCCTTTACATAAGGGAAATTATTGAAATTAAAGGTAAAATGAATGGGGAAATTAATCACTTGTCTTTGCAAATGTTCCATTATCATCCACATTCTTTTAGCAGTTTTGATGATGAAAGTAAATGATAGTATTTTATCCAATTAATCACCATAATTCTGCAACCATCCAACTACTTACCCATCTACTCGTCCTATCATTTTTTCTACTCTTTATTAGGGTGCACTTAAGCTAGCAAACCCTTATCAAAACATTTTTATTTTCTTTTACAATAGATATCTATCTAAGTCTATCCTTATTACATCCAAGGGCTTATATTAAACTATTGAGCTCCTTTTATTTCCTCTACCTATCTACTTATCTGCCAAGATTAAACAGTTTGGTCAGATTTTATTCTCTATCTCTAAACATAAAATTGAAAACATAGAATAACCAAGATTAAATTGTTTAGTTACCATGGATTGTGGCATGAATAACAAGTTGCACACAATCATTATTATGCAAAAAATTAAATAGTAGTGGCATTTGGACTTGCACACTTTCATGGTCTTTTTCTTTCTTGGGGTTCATTTTTTCATCTTTTTTTACCTTTTTTAATATTTTTGTCTCTTGATTTTTCTTTTGGGACATACCCTCTTTACATTTTTTAATTTTTTTGATTATTTGAATATGGAAAACATTTGCAGAAAGCAAAGGTATGTACATACTACAGATTTGACCTCAACCATTCAAAAATTATGACACCTATTGGTATAGGAACATAACAGACCCCACTCCACACAACCGCCAATCCAAATTAAAATAATATGGCAAGTAAACAGGTTGGGGCAGGGATGGAACTGCTAACCGACCCAACCACATTCCTTTTTTGTTACTCCGCCAACCAAGTGCTCAATGGGCATGACTTTGTAAAGTTGACCCAAGTTTTTTAATTTAAACACAAAGTTTTCCATTTGAATAGAGAGTGGAGGATAGGACACGAAACCTAAACCAACACACAAACTGAGGCAAGGAACCCTAACACAGGAGAATGAATCTAAAAGATTCCCTTGGAGCTTATTTTTGACAGTGGTAGAATCATGCGAACTTTATACTCGTTTTACTCAGAATTTCACTAGGAATCTAATGGTGTTGTTGGTTTTCTGATCTGAGTAGCATATTTTCCTAAGAAATACTAGTGAAGGAGGAACCATGAAGGTGGAACCATGATGCATGAATATGCACTGAATCTAAAATATTCCCTAGAGGCCAATTTTTGAAGGTGATAGAACCATGCTGACTTTATACTCATTCTTCCTAGTTTTTCACACGGAATGTGATGGTGTGATCAATTTCTTGATATGAGGAGCAGATCTTCAGTTAACTAGCAGCAAGCAATCTTTGAGATTCCTTGGATGCCCAAAAACAATAGTTTCAGGATGAGAGTGACTTTGCACTCATTTTACTTAGTTTTTCACAAGGAGCGCAGTGGTGAAGTTAGATTCATCATACGAGTAGTGGATTTTTCTCCCATCTCCAGAAAGGAATCTTGAGGGGATATTTGAGATTCTTGGGTGCACATAATTGATGGTTTTAGGAAAGGGTCGAGTTTACAGTTATTTGAAATTATTTCACACCACGAATTCAGTGGTGCAGTCCATTTCTTCAGCAGAGTTGTTCATTTTCAGGCCATCCCTGAAAGTGGACGTATATGATGCAGTGATATCATGTCTTTATTTTGATTTTCTATGATGAGGATTTTGATGTTGAGATCATTTCTTACCATTCTGTTGGAGGAAACTTGTATGCCACCTCATGTGATAATTTGATATCTGGTCATGTTAAACGAGGGTCCATATTAGTGAGAGTTCCTATAGGAGAACGTTTGGTGGAGAGACATGCCACTCTAGTTGAGGGAGTTTTCCTTGTAACGACAAAGAATACACCATGCAATCAACTTCATCTTGCAACATTTAATGAAATGGTCTTGCCACTCTTGACATCAGGCCTGGAGACATAACACACATTGGGTGAAGTTTGTTATCAACTTGTGTTTTTTCATACCCTTTCACATGCAATTATGCTAACATCATAGAAGTAAAATATCTTGGTTAATTCCAGTAGTTGAGAGATTCTGGATCAAGTTTGGTATTAGATAGGTCTTCTCACTGATGTGAATTGCGAGTGTGAATGATACCCATATATTGAACGTGAAACAAGAAGGAAAATGGAGAACAACATCGATCTCTATGAGGACCTCCTTAGGATGGTATGTATGGTAGATATAATGTATGCCGGTGACAAGGACAAAATGGAAAGAGAGGAAAAAGAGAAATAAAGAGCATAGGATGATCATCCATATACCTCCTCAAGTTTAAATTATTATTCTTCATTATTCAAATGAGGAGTTCAATCAGAGCCTTCAAGTAGATAATGCTGAATTGAGGAGACTTCTACAAGAAGAAAAATAGGAGAAGTGGAGACAATAGCTCCAGTTACAAGCCACGGAAGAGGACTTGGAAGAATTGAAGTACAACAAAGGCTTGTCGAAGCCATCATCAACTACTTAAAAAGCGGTACTGAGGTAAACAATGTTGATCGTTCTTCAATTCCATTTTCACATGATGCTATTTCTATTGGAAACCTTGAGGTACCCACTTCAAGAACTGACCCGAGACTCCTTACCAAGATGGGATACACTAAAGGAGAGTGCTTGAAGGTAGAAGAAACTTCCAAGGCATTGTCGAAACCATCGAGGAAAGAGGATGATGGGAACACATCATAATCCTCCCATGATAGTGCACATTGTAGAGGAAGATCTAAGGCAAGATGTCATCACCAATATTACACCAGACACAACCAAAAGAGGTATAAAAAGTCTCATTATTCTAAAGTTCATTTTTATTACAAGCATATTGTTAATGATGAGCATAAATCATGGCATAGAAAACCATGTATTTTTTGTGGCTTGCATAACCATGTGGTTTCCGACCATTGAAGAGAATGGCAACAAGAAAGAGGATGAGACATGAAATACCTTCTCCACATCAGGGAAGGAAGAAGGTTAAGCAAGTCTGGAGGAAGAACAGTTTTTGCAGCCATTGCAACAAATATGGAAATCAGAGAGCCACATTTTGGAGGCTCCATCCAAAGCAGCATCTTAAGGAAAAAGCGCTCGTGCAGGAAACGACTGGTGAAGATGTTCAACAAGCGAATCTACCCCAAGGAGATGAGCCATTCACTTTGATGAGTGAGATATGGTTTTACTAGATATAGTATCTTGTCATGGCCACATTTTGTAAATCATGTGTTGCGATATAATTGTAAAAGTGATTATGTGTTTTCCATTGCTTATTAAATCAACGATGATGTTTTTTGCCTTTTATTGATAACTAGGGTATTCGTTTTTATTATGACGTAAAATTTTCCAAAGAGTGTGTTATAAACTCTTGACAAGTATGGGGATGCTTGGATCATGATTGGTCATGTAATTGAACATGTAATTTGCAAAAATTGTACTACAGGTTTGTAGAGGATTTAGGTGTTGGTTCATCACTTATGGCTCTGAAGAACAAAGGTGAAGGAGAAGGAAGTGTGGCCTATTAGGGAACTTGTTGTGCACACAAGGGAGCAAAGAAGATTTCAGATTATGTTCATGCTTTTGGAGGACCAAAATCTCTATAGTGGGGAGGAATGATCAAGGTGGCTCCAAAGAGGCTTAGAGATAAAAGAGGGCTTTGAAAAGGCTCAAAAATAAAATTTCTTGGATTGAAATGAAACTAGGGTCAGATCAAATATATCATTGCAACATTTCCAATGGTGCAAACGACACCTCAATTCGACATCATATGTGAAAGTTATGGCCAGTCAAAGTTTTGGTCAAACAATGCCCCCAGCTAAAGTTAGCAGAGCACCAACTAAATTTGGAGTCTTGCCAAATATGGAGGTCCACCAAATTTGGTGGCCACTAATGAGAAGACAATTTTGCACTTCACGGTGATGGTTTCTAGTGGCTGGAAAAGGCGAATTTGTTGCCTACTTAATTTTTCTAATAATCCGTAAAAACATGTCGGTTGGTTTTTATGTCATTACTATATAAAAAACAAAAGAAATTAAAATATGGGCGGTGGGACACCACCCTCAACATCCTATTTATATATGGTAGGGGGGGGGGGGGTGGGTGGGCAGGGAAGAAGGCGGAACCGCCACCCAAACCCCCATTTGTACATATTGCAATATCACACCATATTACAACTAGGTCGACGGGGTTCGAACCCACCTGGCCGGTCCGGCCAGCCCGCCCCATGGGCGGCCCCACTCCACATAACCGCCAATCCAAATTAAAATAAAATTCCAAGTAAACGGGTGGGCGCAAGGATGGAACCACTAATCGATCCAAACACATTCCTTTTTTGTTACTCCGCCAACCAAGGGCCCAATGGGCACGACATTGTAAAGACCACCCGAATTTTTTTATTTAAACACAAAGTTTTTCCATTCAAATAGAGAGTGGAGGAGCGGAAAAGGAACCTAGAGCGACAAGCAAACTAAGGCAGGGAACCCTGACGCAGGGTAATCATGAGGAATCTAAAAGATTCTATAGGCACTGAATTTTGACAGTGGCAAAATCATGCAAAATTTAGGCTCATTTTATTCAGGATTTTGCCAAGAATCTAATGGTGATGTCGATTTTCTGATATGAGCAGTGGATTTTCCTAAGAAAAACAGATGAAGGTGGAACCATGACACAAGTATCTACATGGAATCTAAAAGATTCCCCAGAGGCCAATGTTTGAAGGTGACAAAACCAAGTTGGCTTTATACTCATTCTTCCTAGTTTTAAATAGGTAATGTGATGGTGTGATCAGTTTCCTCATCTGAGCAGCAGATCTTCACTCAATCGACAGAGAGGAAACTTTGTGGAATCTTGAGGAATATTTGAGATTCCCTAGAGGCCCAAAAGCGATAATTTCATAATCAGGTAGACTTCATACTCATTTTACTCAGTTTTTCATAAGGAGTGTAGTGGTGAAGTCAGATTCAACAGATGAGAAATGGATTTTTCTTCCATCTCCAGAAAGGACTCTTGAGGGGAATCTTTGAGATTCATGGGTTCCCATAATTGACGTTGTCAGAAAGGATTCAAGTTTATAGTCATTTGACATGATTTCATGCCATGAATTCAACGGTGCAATCCATTTATTCAGTAGAGATGTGAATATTCAGGCGATCCCCAAAAGTGGAGGTTTATGATGCAATGATGTCATGTCTTTCTTTTGATTTTATAAGATGATGATTTTGATGTTGATATCCTTGCTTACCATTCTCTTGGAGGATACTTGTATGGCTTCATGTGAGAATTTTATATCTTGTCATGCTAAAGGAGGGCCCATATGAGTGAGAGTTCCTATAGGAGAATTTCTCGTGGAGAGACATGACACTCTCATTGAGGGATTTTATCCTTGTAATGTCAAAAATACATCATGTACTCTCCTTCATCTTGCAACATTTAATGAAGTGGCCTCCTCACTCTTGACACTGGGCTTGGAGACATAACCCACACTGGGTGCACTCCGTTATCAACTTGTGTATGTTTTTTAATTTGATGGTTGTTGTTATGTTTCCTTTTCTTTAAAGTATGCACATGTGGTTTTTCATACTCTTTCACATGCAATTCTGCTAACACCACACAAGTAAAATATCTTGGTTAATTCTTGTAGATGAGAGAATACAGATCATTCTTATACAAATGTCCAAACTATTTTAAGAATTTAACGGACAATCATGAAAGTCTAATTGTTCCATCTAGTTACAACGAATTTCCTTTGGAAGATAAAAATTCAAGCACATGTTGACCCAATCAATTGTGTGACAAGTGGCAGCTGGGTTACACTTTCCTTGTGGAGTGACCAATTTTCCTCATCACTTTCCTACATTAGGAGATTGGTTGGTTGACCAACCTAGGTACTTTGTTGGTGATAGTTGTGAAACTAAGGTGACGTGCTGTAATAATTGTCCAGAGTTGTAGAAACATCCACTTGACTAAGAGTTGTTGTAGTTTCTTCTAGAGTGAGTTGCAGCAATGACATTGACGAGAGTTGTAATAACAAGGAGTTGTAGTATGAGTGTAAACCTCTTGGAATCACAACATGAGTGTCTTCAACTCAGAGTTGCAGCACAAGTGTCATAAGCTCAGAGTTGTAATAACTTAGAGTCACAACACTTTAGAGTTACAACATTGTGTTAGAATGATGTGTCACAACAATATGTAATATTGAGTCACAACTCATGCCAATTGAGAGTTGTAGTATCTAGCAACCTAGATTTGTAGCACTCGGTGACCGGGAGTTGCAACACCTAACAACAAGGAGTTGCAACATCTAAAAATAGAGAGTTTTAGTAACTATCCATGGTGAGTTATAATTCTCGTATCTTGCTCTTATCTAAATGTACCTTTGCATACCACTTGTTAGCATAGAGAGGTAATTGTCTCCTTAAACGCATAAGAATAAGCATTAAAATGACATATAAAGAGAATAACTATACCTTGATGAAAAATCATTTCGATGGGTAAAAGGTTGTTGGAGTGAGTTGAAAATGGGAAAAATACATGCAAAAAGGTATTAGATATGTTCCACAAATATCTACCTAGATCACATTCCAATAGATAAATAAATATAAAAAATGTACATGTTATTATGAGAGTCACGAGTTATGGGAGGAGCAGGGATTTCTTTTCATGGAATAATGGGGGAGGTGGGTGCGACAAGAGGTATTTATTCTTCCATGTCAATGAAAGAAATCATGAAATTTATCTAGATTGGATCATTATAACGTTTTTAATCCATCTTGATGCTTTCAAAGTGGAAAAGGTGGAGGAATAATCTCATAGGACCATTTTTACTAGCACGACCCAGTTTGGAAAATTAGGGCCTAAAACCTTCTGGGAGAGTTTCAAGGCATCAAATTGTGTTTCTTGGGTAGTTTTCTAATTTAGTGTCACGCGTTTGTTTCCTATTCGAGGCATAGATACCTTTTTTATGGCCCAATAATCGGCTCAATTAAAGTCTGTATGCAACATTTATGCCACTTAGAAGTTGAACTTCCTATTTTTTCCACTATAATTCGAAAGGATACCACGCCAACCCCAATTACTCATAGAAAGGGGATAGACACATCATAAAAATGAATAAGGCTCTAGAAGAGTCTATATTTTAACTATAGTTAATATTTTAGGAGTCAAACCTAATCATGTTGTGTTATAACTGGGTCACTAGGAGGAAAATGGGTCCATTCTTTTGAGAGGATTTTGTTCCATGGATGAGTAGAGTAGTTGTAAGGGATAAAGAGAGAGTGCACAATGAGGATTCGTGCATTGTAATATCCCATGGTCCATAAGACTTAATTATTTAGAGTAGTTGTAAGGGATAAAGAGAGAGTGCACAATGAGGATTTGTGCATTGTAGTATCCCATGGTCCACAAGACTTACTGCTTTGTACTTGCAACCATTTTCTATTAAGAGAAAGAGAGCACAACAACCTCACCTTCCAACTGGTTTTTCTCCCAAGAGGGTTTCCTAGGATGTATCTTGGGTCAATTGTGGATTTTTGAGTTTGTATTTCATTGTTCCCTATTTCCTACATAATTATAATTCATATGCATATGCAATAAAAAATAATTTACATATTTGGGAATCTAAAGAGAAATAAACCCTGATAGTGTAGATTTCAATTTTTTAAGTATCATTTATCACATCTGTTGTGATGGAATATCTAGTAAAATATCCATGAAAGTTTATGGATCAAACATACGTACGAGAAATTCTAGGTTTTACTATAAGTGAGTGAGGTGAACCTTGGGAAGTGGACAAAATTCTTATGGATTGTTAGAGAGATACCTAAAGTTGTTGAAGAGTATGAATTCATTGGATCTTATGCACGCATCATATTTGATGTTGGATAATCAATGGAAAAAGGCAAGTGAGATTATCCTCTTATCTACATAGTGCACATGGGTAATTATTCCATGCATTTATGGAGGTGGATACATAGTAAAAAGTGGATCCATCTAGAGGGATGTTCGAGAGTTTTTTAGGAGTTGGTTGTTGATGATAAATAGTTATTTAATAGACTGAATCAAACATTTCTTGTAGATATGGAAAACGATGAGTGTAATGTCCATGGATTGAGTAGATGGCACATGGATAGTTATTGTGCAATTTTTTATTGTGCATGTGTGGGGATTATTTTGTAGGGTATTCCTAAGAGGGTTCAGTTGGTAGAAAATGTGATGTTTTCCATGACTAGAGTACATTCCACAACTTAGGGAGAGTAGGGAATTAATTAGTGGGATGGCCTTTCATATTGCATATGCACAAGGAAGGGGAGAACACAGAGTGGAAATGAATTTATCTTTCAGTTTCTTCCTTTTCCTTCCACTAGTAGGCTTAACAGTACACTTTATGTTTGTTGTAGTTCCCCCAATGATACTGCTAATTACTATGGGGATTGTATTGGTAGCACTGAAACCAAGTGCGTATAATGAGTTGGAATTGTTTTCTTCACATGAACCATGGTTGTAAGTTCAAAATACCATACAAGGATAGGAAAAACCATATTGGGGAGACTAGGAGTGACAATAGCTTGGTATATTGAAGTTCCATGGGGTGGGTAAGACAATGGAACTTGAGTAAAAGGATGTGGAATGTATGAGATACAATGTGTTGACCTATATTTAGGACTAGTTTAGAAGTTGGTATAGATGTATATGGGTCCTATAAAGTGGTTGAGACTATGAAAATATAGGCTAACTTGGAGGAAGTAGGAAAGGTGGGTTTCCTAGGTAATCTTCAAGCAAGAAAGTGTCTTTGAAGATTCTGGGATTAATGTTGAGAAACGAAGTTACTTGATGATCGTATCCAATGAGATACATGATGTTATTATATATGGGTGAAGGTTGATGAGCCTTTAAATTAGCTTTCTAATTGTTAAAAAAGAAAACCACAAGTCTGTGCATTTAATTGTCATCTGAGATTCATATGGAACTTGTGAACTATTATGCACTGTCTATGCTAGTACAATCTATAGTTGTAGCATTTTAAATGAATTTCACAGGGAAATATATTGAGATTATTTCACAATTCACCAGAATAAATCCACACCACACTTGTAATCCAAAACCACTATCACGGGAAATTAAAGAGCACACTTTGCAGGAAATTAAAAACCCCCACAGAAAAGTAAACACACTTATAGAGAAATAAACACACTAATAGTAAAAGGTGACTTGTTCAAGTTTTTAGATGATCTTGAATTATGTAACAAAAAAGAACACAAAATGTAGTAGGTAGAAAATTTGTAACAGACCACAAGTTGTAGGAGATTCAAACCACGTTATGCTATAATGATCACACCATAAAGGAAATTGTTATTCTAGAAAATAAGGTAAAGTGAAGAGTAAATTTGAAAATAGATTAATTAGTTAAAACCTACAAAACAAAGTACTATAATGTTAAGTGCAGTCACAAAAGCATGGGTTGCAACATTAACCTAATCTTTAAGATAAAAATATAATTATATAAGAGTGACAACAATAACAAAATAATGTGTTAGATATGTAAGAGTTGCAGTTGTGTATATGTTCAAGAGTTGCAACAATGTGAAAATAACCAGACTAAATGTCAGAGTCACAACATTGTGTGAATAAAAAAATCACATTTGCAACAATATATAATAACAAAATATGAGTTTCGGCAATATGATAAAGAAATAAATTATTGGAAATAAAAAATGTAAATAGAAATATAGCAATACTACAATTTACATACAATACTTGGCTAAGGAGGGGGACCTTACATCCTAAGATGAGGCATTGGTTAAGAAACAACAATAAACTAGCCAATCAACACACCTTCTATGGAAATAAATAGGAATGTGTGTTATAAAAATTAAATTACAAGTATAGACTGCGTTTGATATTTAGAGTGATTGATTCATTACTATGTTTATCTATAGTTGTCCTTCTTTGATCCAGGTGGCTCCAGAGAGGCTCAGAAATCAAATAGGGATTTGAAAAAGTGCAAAAATAAAGTTCTTATATTGCAATGAAACTAGGTTCATATCGAATATATCGTCAAAAGAAATCCAATGTCGCAAAAAAACACCTCAATCCCACATCATATGTGAAATTTATGGCCTGTCAAAGTTTTGGTCAAATTAGATCCCTTGGCTAAAGTTAGTAGAGCACCAACTAAATTTGGAGGCTTGCCAAATCTCAAGGTCCACCAAATTTGGCGGCAACTAATGAGGAAAAAATTTGGCGCTTCACAGTGGCAGTTTCTGAAGGTTGGAAAAAGTGAATTTGTTAACTAAATTTTTTTAATAACACCTAAACGTTCGTCGGTTAGTTTTTTTTTCATTACTATATAAAAAAAAAAATTAAAATATGGGTAGTGGGCCACCACCTCTACCATCCAACTCATCCATCATATAACAACCTATTATATATGGGGGCGAGCCACCAAAATGACAGACCCGCTACCCAAACCCCCATTTGTATATATTGCAATGACACACCATATTACAATGGGGCCATCGGGGATCGAACATGCCCGACCATTCTGCTCGGCTCCACTCCACACAACCGCCAATCCAAATTAAAATAAAATGGCAAGTAAACAGGTGGCGGCAGGGATGGAACTGCTAACTAACCCAACCACATTCCTTTTTTTTTACTTCGCCAACCAAGTGCCCAATGGGCATGACTTTGTAAAGTTGACTCGAGTTTCTTTATTTAAACTTTGAATAGAGAGTGGAGAATAGGACACGAAACCCAAACCGACACACAAACTGAGGCAAGGAATCTTGACACAAGGGAATGAATCTAAAAGATTCCCTTGGAGTTTATTTTTGACAGTGGCAGAATCATGCAAACTTTATACTAATTTTAGTCAGAATTTCACTAGGAATCTAATGGTGTTGTTGGTTTTCTAATCCGAGTAGAATATTTTCCTAATAAATACTAGTGAAGGCGGAACCATGAAGGTAGAACCATGATGCAAGAGTCTGCATCGAATCTAAAATATTCCCTAGAGGCCAATTTTTGAAGGTGACAGAACATGTTGACTTTATACTCATTCTTCCTAGTTTTTCACAAGGAATGTGATGGTGTGATCAGTTTCTTGATCTGAGGAGCAGATCTTCAGTCAACCGATAGCAAGGAATCTTTGAGATTCCCTGGAGGCCCAAAAATGATAGTTTCAGAATGAGAGGGACTTTGTACTCATTTTACTCAGTTTTTCACAAGGAGCGCAGTGGTGAAGTTAGATTCATCATACGAGTAGTGGATTTTTCTCCTATCTCTAGAAAGGAATCTTGAGGGAATATTTGAGATTCTTGGGTGCCTAGAATTGACGGTTTTAGGAAAGGGGTTGATTTTACAATCATTTGAAATGATTTCATGCCACGAATTCAACGATGCAGACCATTTCTTCAGTAGAGTTGTGCATTTTCAGGCCATCCCCGAAAGTGGAGGTATATAATGCAGTGTTATCATGTCTTTCTTTTGATTTGCTATGATGATGATTTTGATGTTGATATCCTTTCTTACAATTCTATTGGAGGAAACTTGTATGCCACTTCATGTGATAATTTGACATCTTGTCATGTTAAAGGAGGGCCCATATTAGTGAGAGTTCCTATAGGAGAATGTCTAGTGGAGAGACCTGCCACTCTAGTTGAGGGAGTTTTCCTTGTAACGACAAAGAATACACCATGCACTCAGCTTCATCTTGCAAAATTTAATGAAGCGGCCTCCCCACTCTTCACATCGGGACAGGAGACATAACACACACTGGGTGAAGATTGTTATCAACTTTTGTTTTTTCATACTCTTTCACATGAAATTCTGCTAACATCATAGAAGTAAAAGGTCTTGGTTAATTTCAGTAGTTGAGAGAATCTGGATCAAGTTTGGTATCAGAGTAGTCTTCTCACTGATGTGAATTGTGAGTGTGAATGATATCCATAGATTGAACATGAAACAAGAAGGAAAATGGAGAACAACATAGATCTCTATGAGGACCTCCTTAGGATGGTACTCATGGTAGATATAATGTATGCTAATTAAAAGGACAAAATGGAAAGAGAGGAACAGGGGAAAGAAAGAGCAGAGGATGATCATCCATCTACCTCCTCGAGTTTAAATTATTATTCTTCATCATCCCCTCATCATTCAAATGAGGAGTTCAATCAAATCCTTCAAGTAGAGAATGTTGAATTCAGGAGACTTCTATAAGAAGAAAAAGAGGAGAAGTAGAGATAGTAGCTCCAGTTACAAGCCATGTAAGAGGCCTTAGAAGAATTGAAGTGCAACGAAGGCTTGCCGAAGCTATCATCACCTACCTAAAAATCGATAACTGAGGTAAACAATGTTGATCATTCTTCAGTTTCATTTTCACATGACGCTATTTCTATTGGAAGCCTTGAGGTACCCATTTCAGGAACTGACCTGAGACTCCTTATCAAGATGGGATACACTAAAGGAGATTGCTTGAAGGTAGAAGAAGCTTCCAAGGCATTTTTGAAACAATCGAGAAAAGAGGATGATGGAAACACGTAACAATCCTCCCATGATAGTGCACATTGCAAAGGAAGAGCTAAGGCAAGATGTCATCACCAATATTACACTAGAGACAACCAAGAGAGGTATAAGAAGTCTCATTATTCTAAAGTTCATTTTGATTACAAGCATATTACTAATGATGAGCATAAATCATGGCATAGAAACCTATGTAGTTTTTGTGGCTTGCGTAACCATGTGGTTTTCGAGCGTTGAAGAGAAACGCAACAAGAAAGAGGATGAGACATGAAATACCTTCTTCACATCAGGGAAGGAATAAGGTTAAGCAAGTCTGGAGGAAGAAGTGTTTTTGCAGTCATTGCAACAAAGATGGAAATCAAAGAGCCACATTTTGGAGGCTTCATCCAAAGTAGCATCTCAAGGACAAAGCGGCCGTGTAGGAAATGACTGGTGAAGATGTTCAACAAGCGAATCCGCCACAAGGAGATGAGCCATTCACTTTAATGAGTGAGATATGGTTTTACTAGATATAGTATCTTGTCATGGCCACATTTTGTAAATCACGTGTTGTGATATAATTTTAAAAGTGATGATGTGTTTTCCATTGCTTATTAAATCAATGATGATGTTTTTGGCCTTTTATTGATAACTGGGGTATTTGTTTCTATTATGATGTAAAATTATCCAAAGAGTGCGTTATAAACTCTTGACAAGTATGGGGATGCTTGGGTCATGATTGGTTATGTAATTTGCAAAAATTGTACTACAGGTTTGTAGAGGATTTAGGTGTTGGTTCATTACTTATGGCTCCGAAGAACAAAGGTGAAGGAGAAGGAAGTGTGGCCTGTTAGCGAACTTGTTGTGCACACAAGGGAACAAAGAAGATTCCAGATTATGTTCATGCTTTTGGAGGACCAAAATCTCTTGAATGGGGATGAATGATCCAAGTGGCTCCAAAGAGGCTTAGAAATGAAAGAGGGCTTTGAAAAGGCTCAAAAATAAAATTTCTTGGATTGAAATGAAACTAGGGTCAGATCAAATATATCATCGCAAGATTTCCAATGGTGCAAATGACACCTCAATTCAACATCGTATGTGAAAGTTATGGCCAGTGAAAGTTTTGGTTGAATGATGCCCACTGGCTAAAGTTAGCAGAGTGCCAACTAAAATTGGAGTCTTTCCAAATATGGAGGTTCGCCAAATTTGGTGGCCACTAACGAGAAGACAATTTGGCGCTTCACGGTGCTGGTTTCTAGTGGTTGGAAAAGGCGAATTTGTTACCTACTTAATTTTTCTAATAACCATTAAAAATATGTTGGTTGGATTTTATGTCATTACTATATAAAAAACAAAAAGAAATTAAAATATGGGTGGTGGACCATCACCCCTGCAACCCCATGCATCCAACATATAACAACCAATTTTATATTATGGAGGGGGGGGGGGGGGGGGGGGGGGGGGGGGGGGGGGGTTGTGCGAAAATGGTGGAACCGCCACCCAAAACCCCATTTGTACATATTGCAATGACCAACCATATTACAACTGGGTCGATGAGGATCGAACCCACCTGGCCAGTCTGGCCAGCTCGCCCCACTGGTGGCCCCACTCCACGTAACCACCAATCCAAATTAAAGTAAAATTCCAAGTAAACGGGTGGGTGCAAGGATGGAACCACCAATCGAGCCAAACACATTCCTTTTTTGTTACTCTGCCAACCAAGGGCCCAATGGACACGACTTTCTAAAGACAGCCCGAGTTTTTTTTATTTAAACACAAAGTTTTTCCATTCAAATAGAGAGTGGAGGAGAGGAAATGGAACCTAGAGTGACATGCAAACTAAGGCAGGGAACCCTGACGTAGGGTAATCATGAGGAATCTAAAACATTCCATTGGCGCTGATTTTTTACAGTGGCAAAATCATGTGAACTTTATACTCATTTTACTCAGAATTTTGCCAGGAATCTAACGGTGCTGTCGATTTTCTGATATGAGCAACGAATTTTCCTAAGACAGACTGATGAAGGTGGAACCATGACACATGAATCTGCATGGAATCTAAAAGATTCCCCAAAGGCCAATTTTTGAAGGTGACAAAACTAGGTTGGCTTTATACTCATTCTTCCTAGTTTTAAATAGGTAATGTGATGGTGTGATCAGTTTCCTCATTTGAGCAGCAGATCTTCACTCAATCGACAAAGAGGAAACTTTGTGGAATCTTGAGGAATCTTTGAGATTCCCTAGAGGCCCAAAAGTGATAATTTCATAATCAGGCCGACTTCATACTCATTTTACTCAGTTTTTCATAAGGATTGCAATGGTGAATTCAGATTCAACAGATGAGCAATGGATTTTTCTTCCATCTCCAAAAAGGAACCTTGAGGGGAATCTTTGAGATTCCTGGGTGCCCATAATTGACGTTGTCAATAAGGGTTCAATTTTATAGTCATTTGACACGATTTTGTGCCATGAGTTCAACAGTGCAATCCATTTATTCAGTAGAGATGTGAATATTCAGGCAATCCCCAAAATTGGAGGTATATGATGCAATGATGTCATGTCTTTCTTTTGATTTTATAATATGATGATTTGATGTTGAGATCCTTTCTTACCATTCTCTTGGAGGATACTTGTATGCCACTTCATGTGAGAATTTTATATCTTGTCATGCTAAAGGAGGGCCCATATGAGTGAGAGTTCCTATAGGAGAATGTCTCGAGGAGAGACATGCCACTCTAGTTGAGGGATTTTATCCTTGTAATGTCAAAAAATACATCATGTACTCTCCTTCATCTTGCAACATTTAACGAAGTGGCCTCCTCATTCTTGAGACCGGGCTCGGAGACGTAACCCACACTGGGTGAACTCCGTTATCAACTTGTGTGTGTTTTTTAATTTGATGGTTGTCGTTATGTTTCCTTTCCTTTAAAGTATGCACATGTGGTTTTTCATACCCTTTCACATGCATTATGCTAACACCACATAAGTAAAATATCTTGGTTAATTCCTGTAGATGAGAGAATACGGATCATTCTTATACAAATGTCCAAACTATTTTAAGAATTTAACGGAAAATCATGAAAGTCTAATTGTTCCATCTAGTTACAACGAATTTCCTTTGGAAGATAAGAATTCAAGCACATGCTGACTCAATCAATTGTGTGACAAGTGGCAGCTAGGTCACACTTTCCTTGTGGAGTGACCAATTTTCCACATCACTTTCCTATATTAGGAGATTGGTTGGTTGACCAACCTAGTTACTTTGTTGGTGATAGTTGTGAAACTAAGGTGACGTGCTGTAATAATTGTCCAGAGTTGTAGAAACATCCACTTGACTAAGAGTTGTAGTAGTTTCTTCTGGAGTGAGATGCAGCAATGACACTGACGAGAGTTGTAATAACAAGGAGTTGTAGTGTGAGTGTAAACCTCTTTGGATCACAACATGAGTGTCTTCAACTCAGAGTTGCAGCACAAGTGTCATAAGCTCAGAGTTGTAATAACTTAGAGTCACAATAATTTAGAGTTACAACACTGTGATAAAATGATGTGTCACAACAATCTGTAATATGGAGTCACAACTCATGCCAATTGAGAGTTGTAGTATCTAGAAACCTAGAGTTGTAGCACCTAGTGACTGGGAGTTGCAATACCTAGCAACAAGGGGTTGCAACATATGAAAATAGAGAGTTGCAATAACTATACATGGAGTTAAAATTCTTGTATCTTGCTCTTATCTAAATTTACCTTTGCATACCACTTGTTAGCATAGAGAGGTAATTATCTCCTTAAACGCATAAGAATAAGCATTAAAATGACATATTAAGAAAATAACTATACCTTGATGAAAAATCATTTCGATGGGTAAAAAGGTTATTGGAGAGTTGAAAATGGGAAAAATATATGCAAAAAGGTATTAGATATGTGCCACCAATATCCACCTAGATCACATTCCAATAGATGAAGAAATATAGAAAATGTGCATGTTATTATGAGAGTCACGAGTTATGGGAGGAGAAGGGATTTCTTGTCATGGAATAATGGGGGAGGTAGCTGGGACAAGAGGTATTTATTCTTCCATGTCAATGAAAGAAATCATGAAATTTATCTAGATTGGATCATTATAATGTTTGTAATCCATATTGATGCTTTCAAAGTGGAAAAGGTGGAGGAATCATCTCATAGGACCATTTTTACTAGCACGACCCAGTTTGGAAAATTAGGGCCTGAAACCTTCTGGGAGAGTTTTGAGGCATCAAATTGTGTTTTTTGGGTAGTTTTCTAATTTAGTTTCACACATTTGTTTCCTATTCTAGACATAGATACCTTTTTTATGGCCCAATAATCGCCTCAATTAGAGTCTGTATGCAAAAGTTTTGCCACATAGAAGTTGAACTTCCTATTTTTTCCACTATAATTCAAGAGGATACCACGTCAACCCCAATTACTCATAGAAAGGTGGATAGACACATCATAAAAATGAATAAGCCTCTAGAAGAGTCTATAGTTTAACTATACTTAATATTTTTTGGATTCAAACTTAATCATGTTGTGTTTTAACTGGGCCACTAGGAGGAAAATGAGTCCATTCTTTTGAGAGCATTTTCTTCCATGGATGAGTAGAGTAGTTGTAAGGGATAAAGAGAGAGTGCACAACGAGGATTTGTGCATTGTAGTATCCCATGGTCCACAAGACTTGCTTCTTTGTAGTTGCAACCATTTTCTATTAAGATAAAGAGAGCACAATGACATCACCTTCCAACTGGGTTTTCTCCCAAAAGGGTTTCCTAGGATATATCTTGGGTCAATTGTGCATTTTTGAGTTTGTATTTCATTTTTCTCTATTTCCCACATAATTATAATTTGTATGCATATGTAATAAAAAATGAGTTACATATATGGAAATCTATAGAGAAATAAACCTTGATAGTGTGGATTTCAATTTTTTAAGTATCATTTATCACATATGTTGGGATGGAATATCTAGTGGAATATCCATGAAAGTTTATGGATCAAACATACGTAAGAGAAATTCTAGGTTTGACTGTAAGTGAGTGAGGTGAACCTTGGGAAGTGGATGAAATTGTTATGGATTTTTAGAGAGATACCTAAAGTTGTTGAAGAGTAGGAATTCATTGGATCTTATCCACGCGTCATATTTGATGTTGGATAATCAATGGAAAAAGGCAAGTGAGATTATCCTCTTATCTACATAGTGCACATGGGTAATTATTCCATGCATTTATGGAGGTGGATACATAGTAAAATGTGGATCCATCTAGAGGGATGTTCTAGGGTGTTTTATGAGTTGGTTGTTGAGGATAAATAGTTATTTAATAGACTGAATCCAACATGTCTTGTAGATATGGACAACGATGAGTGTAATGTCCATGGATTGAGTAGATGGCACATGGATGGTTAGTGTGCATTTTTTTATTGCGCATGTGTGGGGATAATTTTGTCGGGTATTCCTAGGAGGGTAGGGTTGGTAGAAAATGTGATGTTTTCCATGACTAGTGTACATTCCACAACTTAGAGAGAGTAGGGAATTAATTGGTGGGATGGCCTTTCATAATGCATATGCACAAGGAAGGGAAGAACACAGGGTGGAAATGAATTTATCTTCCATTTTCTTCCTTTTCCTTCCCCTAGTAGGCTTAATAGTACACTTTATGTTTATAGTAGTTCCCCCAATGATATTACTAATTACTATGGGGATTGTATTGGTATCACTGAAGCCAATTGCGTATAATGAGTTGGAATTGTTTTCTTCACATGAACCGTGGTTGTAAGTTCAAAATGCCATACAAGGATAGGAAAACCCATATTGGGGAGACTGGGAGTGATAATGGCTTGGTATGTTGAAGTTCCAGGGGGTGGGTGAGATAAGGGAACTTGAGTAAAAGCATGTGGAATGTATGAGCTACAATGTGTTGACCTATATTTAGGACTAGTTTAGAACTTGGTATAGATGTATATTGGTCCTATAAAGTGCTTGAGATTATGAAAATATAGGATAACTTGGAGGAAGTAGGAAAGGTGGGTTTCCTAGGTAATATTCAAGCAAGAAAGGCTCTTTGAAGATTCTGGGACTAATGTTGAGAAACGAGGTTACCTCATGTTGGTATCCAATGAAATACATGATGTTATGTTATGAAACCTGTTAGCCTCCTGCTGCAGCAGGTTACTCATATTTCATGTTGGACATTTTTACAGGCCAAATATGTCATACTTTGCATGCTGCAATGCTCCATATTTGCTAACAGTCACCAAAGAAAGAGGCCATGAAAGTGTGCTACTCAAAGTTCATCTGCTGCATTCCAATTTTGAAGGGTTATTCCATTTTTGTAGAAGTTTCAGCTGAAGGGAGGTCCAAACAGCTTAATCTTGGTCTCCCTAGGTTCCAATTTCCTGTTTTAGAATATAGAGAATGAATAATCTGTCCAAACAGCTTAATCTTGGCAGATTCTTAGATAGGTAGAGAATCAAAGGAGCCCAACTGCTTAATATGGGCCCTTGGAAGAAATAAGTGTAGATGTAGATAGGAAGACATGAAAAGAAAAGTTGAAAAGTTGGGTCTGCAAGTCTAAGTGCACCCAAACCAAAAAGAAGAAAAAATGTTAGGAAAGTAGGCTGGGTAGGTAATTTTGAGGTTGCAAAATGTTGATTTGTGATCAATTCCACATTTTCAAGTGTTATATTTATCCAGATCACAATTAGCAGGCAGTTCCCATTTGAAGGACTTCAAGTGAGGCATGACTAACTCCCTCTTTCTTCCTCTTCCCCAAATCATTTACTAACTCCCCCAAAAGAGGTCAAGATCTGCTTGACATCTCTTAGTTCATCATTTTCCATATCATTTGCCTTGGTAAAGATCTGCTTTACTCAAGGAGGCTCCATATTTTCTTCACCTAAGTTCTATCTCCCCTTTGAAGCCTAAGATCTCTGAGACTTAGCACTCTTCTTGCCATTTTCATATTGATTATTGACATTACTATTTAACTCCCTATCTATTTCCTTTCCCCTATGGTAATAATTCCCCTATGTAAATATCCCCTCCCCCTGGTTGAAACATAACCATAAGTATCTTCTTGGGAATTATTAAGTCACTTGGACCTTAGTAAGAGCCCTCCTCTTCGCATAATTTTCCTCCCAAGGTGTTTGGACTCCTTCCAAAACACAAAAAACCCCTTCCAAATGCATTAACCAACCCCCCCGTGCATTTCTTTGGAGTTTATTAATATTTGATTAATAAAAAACCAGTGCGCTGAAACCCATTACACCATTTCCTAAAGTCTAAACCCACCCGCGCCGTAAAAAATTAAAGATTTAACGCGCGCGCTGTTCTGCTAAACCTCATGCACCTTCTCCTCCCGTCCACCGTCTGATCACCTCCCCCAGATCCTACGGCTATTAGGCATATCGGGCGCCCTCTTGTATGGGTACGTTAGCACCCGATGTCCGACGGTTTTACCGTCGTACACTGGGACAGCTGGCGGCTTCCCATTGCATCGGGCCACCCCTGACAAAAACCGCCTCCGTACCAAAGGCAGTTCGATGAACTCCAAAAACTGCCTTTCCCCTCGCATGACAGGAGCGTCGCGTCACCCCGCCACGTCGCCTCCACCTCACCCCTTCTTGCCTGCGTCTGGCCCACATCACCTGCCACCGTGTCCCGCCACGCCATCTCCCCGTCGTACTGCCACGTCACCCTGCTGACGTCATATCTGTACCAGAGGACCCCACTTCTGATGTCATGCTGACGTCATCCGTCATATCCCTGACATCATGCTGACGTCAGCAGCCAAAAAACGGAAAAACGCGTAAGCGCAAAAATCAAGCTTCGGAGCTCCGGAATGAAAAACAGATGCAGTTTTCGATGCACGATTAGCGCGAACTGCTAATCGCGCATCGCTACGGAAAATGGGCCATATTGGAGAATATTTAGGGAAACTTTTGATTCCTCGGCCCTTTTTGCACCGAAAATGGCAGAAAATGCCCGATTTTGCTAATTTAAACATATCTGAAGACAGAGAAAGACCAGGTTCGGAGGTTAAAGAGTATCAGAGCAGATATGAAGATAAAAACCATGTCAAAGAGTATCAGTGTAGCGGCAAAGTGTATCAGAGGAGATTTTCTCAGGGCTCGAGGCAAATCCAACATTAAAAGAAAGCCTTGAAAGTCAAGAAGCAGTTGAGGAAGCATTCAAAGCTCACCAGCACCAATGACTGCACATTAAAGTTCATAGGAGATCAGTGGACCAGAACTCAATGCATAGTTATTACAAAACCACTACACCAAGCCACTGAAGACACCGCATTAATTCATTTTTGATCTAGCTGCCATTGGCGCAGCCCAAAGCAGATTTACTTACATTTAATTCCAGCATAAGTTAGGTTTAGAAAGTTTTCTTCTTGCAGACCTGTTTAGGTCGGTTGTAATAAATAACTTTAGATATTTTGCTTATATATACCACCCTGAAAAATGGAGTAGGGGTTGGTTGGTTGTTTGATCTTTTGGTTCAATATTTTGCTTGAGGAGAGACTCGCACTGTACATGTGATATTTTCTATAATCAGAGACTTTTGAAAGCATGGATTCTGAAATTGTCTGTTGTGTTTAACTGGTCGAGGAGTGACTATGGAATTCCTGTGCTTCCACATGGTTCAATAAGTGTTTCCTTAACTCTGTTTAGTTTTTTTATGTGTTTGTTATCATCAATTCACCATCTAAATTGCAGAAAAGAATAATAGTCTAGGATTTGCTTGGCTGCACCCTTAGCTCAATTTTTGCAATTTCTTCATGTTTTCATCAGGAATGGTTATGAATATGCATACTTAAATGATCATGTTTACACTGTTTCTTTCACATATGAATGTCAATTTAGGAATTCTTAGCTGCTCCTAGGTAACCATTCATTCACCTCTTCCCCCTGTTAGTTGGTGAAAGATTCTTAATTGCCTTTCACCTCTGACTTTCATTCCATCCCTTCAGCAAATTGGTAATTGTCTCATGTGTGGCTATCTCGCTCCATAATCCTCTTGTGACCAAGAAAACGCAACAGCAAGCCTTAATCCATGACTCCATGCCCAATGGTTTGAACTTATCACCTTGTTCCTTGCCTCTCTACTCAAATGCAATTTCCTTCCATTCAAACTCCATCCAAACAAAAAAACAAAACCCCTGAACCCAATAACTAGCCTAAAATCATCATCAACAAAGCTAAATCATTAAGAGAGAGCCCTCTCTGATTGCAGGTGGACTAGAACCTACAATCCAAAGATTGGTTTGTGGTTACCTCGGTCGTATCCCTTCAGGAGCTTAGGGACAGCCTGAGTGATAACATAATGGCGACTCCGTTGGGGACCTCCTAAGATAATCCCACAAAACCATTCTGAAGCTCCACAAAGGAAGAAACCGACCTTTAAAAGTCCGGTCGACCTGTGCTCTTAGAAAAAATTTCCAAAAATCAAGTTAGAAGCTGGCTCCCAAGAAGCATTCGCGCTACACAAGATTAAATCCAGATCTGAATCCACCTGCTATTTTTGAAAATCCCAACATAATCCCTAAGATCCTTCGAAAGCAAGAGCAGCAAGAAGATTTGACTGCTTCTAGTCTTGAAACAATTCAACCTAGTAGTTTGTTAACCCCTATTAAAGTTTTGTTCCGTTCAAGCCCTTCTTCCCTGTGTTCATCATCCACTTCCCCAACCGCTGTGTCCACACCTTTATCTACTGCAAATACTACCACTACCACTCCTAATATCCCAGTCACTCCAGTCGTTCCACTTATCCTTGTTGTTCCCCTTATCCCTGTTAATATGGCTAATAGATATGCGCCCTTACAGCTGCCTGCTAATCCCGGGGCTATGCCTCAGGATTATCAGACAAAAATTACCTATTTTGATGGCACAAATTCCTACACAGCCCTACAACATACAAAGAAAATGTAGGATTACTTTGAGATTTATGAGATTGATGATGACAGTGTAAGAATGAAAATTTTTGTCCAAAGTTTGACCGGTGATGTCAGAACCTGGTTTAGAGCACTTACACCCAATTCCATATTAAATCCAGAAGCCTTATACCAGACATTTATTAACAGATGGGAGAAAAAGAAAAACCCCTACACATACTATCTGAGTATGATACTATCACAAGAGGCCCTCAGGAAACGGGTTTGGACAACTGTGCAAGGTTTAATAACGTTTACAATGCAATACCACAAAATTTGAGACCTTCACCTGATCTTGCTTTGCACAAATTCCCTGATGGTTTTGATGCTGAAATGGCATATCAGTTAAGGGAAAGAGCCCCTCAAAGCCTTGCAGAGATGCAAGATGTTGCTTTCAATGTGGTGGCAAACCTAATTGCCAAAAGAAACAGAGCTAGAATAGAGAGAAGAACCACCTTCAAGAAAGAACCCTCAGCCTTAGACCAAAAACTAGATGCTATCATTAATGGCAGGCATAGGCTAGGAGACATAGTGGAGAGCATTGAAATAAAATCATCATGGGAAGGACAACAGACCAACACCATAAGGAACTCGAACTTCAGGAAAAATCAGACCACAAACGCAGCAAGGGCTAGTCCCGACCATGATATTAGGCCTCCTTTCCAAGAAAACTATGCGGAGGCAACCACATCCAGTGAGCCCACAGATGAGACTCACATGAACCTGATAGATTCGAAAAATGAACAGCAAATCTTTCTCACTGAAGAGGACCGAAACTACCCTAATGTAAAACAATTTCAGACCAAGTCGGGAGAGTCTTTCGATTTCAAACAAGGTTATGATTCTGCTGTGTACGAGGTACACAAACAATATAAGTTAAGAACAAGGACCATTGATGCCCCTGCATCTAGTAGAACAAAGGATAGCAAACATCCCAACAAAATTAAAGACAATGTTGTCATAACAGAACCAGCTAATATTGCTGTCACAAACCTGCATCAAGTAACTGTAGAGGATGTAACAGACATGCACCCTCCTATTGATCATCCTATACCTTCCTCTCCCTCAAAAGAAAATCTGAACGGCACTCCAAAAAATCTTCCCAAAACAGAGATATCACAAACTGTCATTCATCGCAACGCTGACATTCCCAAAGAAAATACAGAGAATATGCCTGAAAAAGAGAAATCGGCTACTATCAACACTAAGAATCCATTGGAGAAACCCTTCAACTTAGAAGCAGAAATTGGAAAACTCAAGATATCCATTCCCCTCTCAGAACTTGCCAAACATGATGTATATAGGCAACAGATTCAAAGGTCACTTCAACTACCAGAGGTCAGGGATGATGTAAATGTTTTAGACGATACCCCTGAGCTGTTGTTTGGTCCAGAAGTTAACGGAAAATCAACATATGGACCTATTCCACCATTCTATTTCAGTCTACACATACATGACAAAATCTTGCATAATGCCATGTTTGACTCAGGAGCCTCACATAACCTTATGCCCAAAGCTGTAATGGAAAAGCTAAACCTTGATGTCACAAGACCCTATAAATATCTATATTCCTTTGACTCAAGTCAAGTCAAATGCTTAGGCTTAATCAAACACCTTTGTGTGTCTCTAGTCCAATTTCCCAACAAGACAATCCTAAAGGACATAGTAGTGGCTGACATTCCAACAAAATATGGCATGCTCCTATCAAGATCATGGGGGGCAAAACTGCAAGGATCCCTTCAACTTGACCTCTCTTATGCCACTATATCTGTCTTTGGGCAACCAAAGGGACTGTATAGAGAAACACTGATGAAGTATGTGGTAAGCAGTGAGGAAAAGCCCCAAAATTTTCCAATTTACTCAATCCATTCTGATATGGATTCTTTTATTTTATTTAATGATGACACCAATCCTCCGACTGATGACAAGCCTTTAGCCTTAGAACAAGAAACATGCATCAATGAGGAATCAGTTGCCAATGCCCATGAAATTTTCACAACAGTCAAGGCAACCAAACAAGAAGAACCTCCCGAAACAGAAATTGCAAATCTGCCCAATCCTCAAATAACTGAAACTCTTAATACAAACTTCAAACAAGAAATCACATGGTATTTAGAGTTTGATGGTTTTGTAAATAAGTTAGGAGCAGGGACAGGAGTATGGATCTACAATACACATGATAATCATGCAGAAGGCCATGCCTATAGACTAAATTTCAGATGTACAAACAACATGGTAGAGTATGAAGCTCTCCTCTTAGGCCTAAAATTGCTCAAAGTCCTAGGAGCTACAAAAGTGTCCATTCTAGGTGACTCTGACTTGATTATACAACAAATGAAAGGCAACTTTGTTACCAATGACATTAGAATGAGAGCCTACAGGACTGCTGCCACAGAAATACTCAATTCTTTCAATGAGTCTAAGCTTGCCAAAATTTCAAGAGACTATAATATTCATGCTCACAGTCTAGCAACCTTTGCTAGCACATGCAAGCTTCCCTTTGAACCAAATCACCATTTCACCGCTGAGATAAAACATAGGCCCTCGATCCCCAACAACGTTAAAGATTGGCAAGTGTTTCAAAATGATGCCCAGATTAATAATTTCCTCACTCTTGAGGGTGAATTTTTGAATACAAACATTGACATGGATGCCATGAACGATTCCCCACAGTAACAGAAGAAAATCAGCAGGTTGTAACAGCTGCAACAGCTAAACAAATCCTTAACCCAACTGTTTTTGATAACACAAACATAGAACGACTGAAACAAATGTGTTTAGAGGAAACAGCCAAAGCAGAGGATGAGTTTATTGATCTAAAGAGTAATTTTCTACCCGCTGGCCTTACTCCATTAGAAGACATGTTTGATGAAAATGATGTGCCCAAAAAGCCAAAAATGGAGCCTCTAAATGCTGCTATAGAAGAACACAACATAGGAATAGCAGAACAGCCCAAAATGATTAAGTTGTCCAAAAATCTGCCCCCTGATCAAAAACCAAAATATGTGGATTTGTTCAAAGAATTCCAAGATGTATTCGCTTGGAGTTATGAGGACTTGAAGTCCTATGACACCTCAGTGATCCAACACACCATTCCCCTAAAACCAAATCAAAAACTGTTCAAACAGAAACTTAGAAGAATCACCCCATGCTTCTTCCCCTCATTGAAAAAGAAATAAAGAGAATGTTTGAAGCAGGTATCATTGCACCCATCAGATTCTCTGAATGGGTATCTAACTTAGTTCTCACAAGGAAAAAATCAGGAGAGATCAGACTGTGTGTAGACTTGAGAAATTTAAACCAGATCTCTCTAAAAGACCACTATCCTTTGCCTAAAATGGACCATATCTTACAAAGAGTAGTGGGATCCTCTAGAATTTCTTTACTAGATGGATTTTCAGGATTTAATCAGATACTTGTTCACCTAGATGACCAAGGCAAGACAGCCTTTACCACACCGTGGGGAACATTTAAGTATGTTAAAATGCCTTTCGGGTTAAAAAACGTTGGTGCTACCTTTCAAAGGGCAATGGATATTGCATTTGCCAAGGAGATACATGATTTCCTTGTTGTATACCTAGATTACCTAACCCCTTTCTCCAAATCTGACCAAGAGCACCTTAAACATCTAAGGAAAATTTTCATGACATGCAGGAAATATGGCATTTCCTTGAATCCTAAAAGTCCCTGTTTTCCCTTGAGGAGGGCAAGCTCTAGGCCATATCATATCAAAAGATGGGATTAGAATTGATCCTGAGAGAATTCAAGCTATCCTCCAAATCCCATATCCAATAAATATAAAAGAGCTGCAAACGTTCCTTGGAAAGATCAATTTCCTAAGGAGATTTATCCCAAACCTAGCCAAGCTAATAAGGCTACTGAGCAACATGTTAAAAAAGGATGCCAAGGTAAAATGGTCTCTTGAAACCAAGCAAGCTTTTGAGAGTATCAAAACTGCCTTTACTCAAACGCCTGTCCTCACCAATATGCAATTTGACAAAGATTTTATCATTTTTTCTTTTACATCTGAGCATACTATAGCTGCTGTCCTTTTGCAAAAGGAAGATCAAGGAAACGAAAAGCCAATTGCTTTCTTCAGCCGAGCTTTAAGAGATGCACCCTTGAAATATCAGATCATGGAAAAGCAGGCTTATGCCCTGGTTAAGGCCATCAAAGACTTCAGAGTTTACATCTTATACTCCCACGTGACTACCTATGTCCCAAATTCTTAGTGAAAGACATATTAACTCAAGAGGGACTAGAAGGCAAAAGAGGCAAGTGGATTGCTAGCATTCACGAATTCGACATTGAAATAAAACCTACCAAGCTGATAAAAGGACAAGGTTTAGCCAAACTAATGTCCGAAACAAATTTCCAAGCTTTACACATTAATCAACTGGACAATGAACTGGAGCTGGCGACTCCACAGATCAGTGAAACCTTTTTACAATCCCCATGGTATGCTGATATTTTCTTTGTATTGTTAAACCTGTGCGCTCCCCCAGGATTGCCCAGAACCAAGAAAAGATTTTTAAGGATGAAATCATCAAAGTTTTGGGTCATAGATGGTGCTTTGTTTTGGAAAAATCATGAAGGAATATTGCTTAATTGTTTGACTATGAATGAAACTAACAGCATCATGAAAGAATTCCATGCAGGGGACTGTGGAGGACACTTATACTGGAAGTCCACTGCTAACAAGATTTTAAGGGCTGGTTATTATTGGCCCTCTCTTTTTGTAGATGTCAAGAAATTTGTTGTTTCATGTCACAAATGCCAAATCTTTGAAGGGAAAAGAAAATTATTGCCTTTGCCCCTCAAGCCCATTTCAACCGAAAAGTCTTTTCAACAATGGGGTCTTGACTTCATTGGAGAAATTCATCCCTCTTCCTCAGGCCAGCACAAGTGGATTTTAACAGCCACTGATTATTTCACTAAGTGGATTGAAGCCATCCCATGTAGACAAGCAAATGACTCCACTGTTATCCAATTCCTTGAGAGCAATATCCTTTCCAGATTTGGCTGCCCTGAGAAAATCATCACTGACAACGCTGTTGCCTTCAAATCCAAAAATATCATCAATTTCTGTCATAAATTCCACATTACCTTGGGCCACTCCACAGCTTACTATCCTCAAGGTAATGGCCTGACCGAATCATCCAACAAAAGCCTCACCAACATCATAAAGAAATTGCTAGAAGAAAACAAAAAGAACTGGCATAGGAGACTCACAAATGCTCTGTGGGCAAACAGACTGTCAACCAAGAAATTAATTGGGATGAGCCCTTATGAGCTAGTATACGGCATGGAGGACAGATTTCCTTCATCTTTGGGCATTCCTACTATCAAACTGTTGCAGCAGATTCAGGCTGAACCAAATGACATGCAGAGAAGAGTTAATCAGACCATTCACCTTCAACAAACCAGAGAGCAAGTGTATGACAGAGCTCAAATGTTGCAAGAGAAACTCAAAAAGATGTTTGATAAGAAAGCTAAATCAGAGGATTTCTAGGTTGGCAGCAAATTTCTAAGGTGGGACTCACGAAGAGAAGACAAGGGAAAGCACGCCAAGTTCGATTTTCTATGGAAAGGGCCATACACTATCAGCACAGTGCAAGGCAATAACACATATTTCCTCAAGTCCCTGGATGGCAGCACAGCTGAAGAAGGTCCTGTTAATGGACGAATGCTAAAACATTACCATGATCCCTTTTGAAAGAAAGAACAGGCAGTGTTATTTTCTGTACATAAATGTTTGTATATATCAGCATTTTATTTTATTTTGTAACATTCCAAATGCTAAAGCACGCAGAAGAAAGCAGGGGTGCTTCACAATTCACTAGCAAATCAGGTGAAGAAAGGTGTTGTTTCCAATCCAAAAGTTCAAATCAAGCCAACAGTCAGCACTAAGAAGTTTCAAAGCATAGCAATAACAGAAGATCAAGGCAGTCTGACCTGTTGTTCTTGGCTTCTCAGAAGGAGAAGCCATCCCCAAGTGGAGCCATTGTTAGCCTCCTACTGCAGCAGGTTACTCATATTTCATGATGGACATTTTTACAGGCCAAATATGTCATACTTTGCATGCTGCAATGCTCC